>SKCR01033876.1:0-61713 GCA_019454045.1 Zanthoxylum bungeanum | reverse complement strand
ATACACGCCTAAACTAACCTAACTAGGATAAATAATTCAACACCAATAACTCAATCATACCCATGTTAATTCTTAAAATTACTAGCTAACCATAACATAATTTCACAAGAAACACTTTCACAAGCATGTAATAATACTCAGATTGGCTATACTTCATCTATCAACACACTCCCAAGACTTGTACTCTAACTAAAGAAAATCCCAAATTTTAATGTTGCCCATGTCGATTCTTTTCCCTTCTTTAATCAATTACATCTCATTTATTTTAGAAAATTCCTCCAAATTTTATACCTAAAGAAGCAAACCTAGAGTACCTTTAATATATTTTAACTCAATAATTTGCTCAAACATAAGATTCCATCTAAACCCAAATTAAATCAATTTCAGAAAATTCATGACCATAACCTACTTACCTTTGCCGCCTCTCTCGGCATTCCCCATTTTTCTCTCTTCTCAATCTTGGTCACTGCCTTCTTTTTTTTTTCTCCTCTGCGTGATTTCGTCTTTATCTTCTTCTCCCACCGTTCTCTCTTTCTGCTTTACGACTTTTGCTCTACTATTCTTCTTCTTGATTCCTTTTTCCACTCGGTCCCTTTCTCCTCTCTGCCCTCTCCCAATCTGCCTATTCTCCTTTTCTTTCTTTTCTGTCGTCCCTTCTGTGTTTCTTTTTTGTGCCATCTTTTCTCAATTTTTTTGTGTGTGTTTATTATGTAATGCCCGTGTGTGTGTGTGATGATATATATATATATATATATATATATATATATATATAAGTGGGCTCCACGTGTCCCTTTAAATATCTAAGCTTTGTTCATTTTTATTATTATTATTTTTTTTATCAATTAAATGTGTGTAATATGTTAAACTATAAAGAAAAATCTAGATTATTCTTTATTAATAAATTTCAAATTAGCCCTCAAACTTATCTTAATATAAACTTATAATTATTTATTTAATCCAATCTAATAAATTTCATATTAGCCCATCGAGGTTTACCTAATATAATCTTATAATTAAATATCATGGAAAAAAATTCACATTTTACTAAAAATAAACCTCGCGTGCGGATGCAGCTACACAAGCGAAAATAAAATTTATGAAAAATTGCTAAAATAATTTGGGTCGTTACAGAAATTTCATTGTTCACCGTGAACAATAATTTAAAAAAAAAAATCAATATGTATAAAAAATAATATTGGAATAGAGATGGATAAAATAGAGATAAAAATATTATGAAAGTCAACTTATGATTATATTTTGGACTAAATAAGAAGAATTTTAGAAAATTAAGATAACCTATAAAAGTCATTAAGAGATTGTCATTTCCAAGAATTGGTCATAGTATAAATGATTTTTTAACGATTATTCATAAAAATAATATAAACACATTAATTATAGTATCTAAAGGTAAAATTATCATAACACCCTAAATCCGGAGATGTTATCGGCAGGTAACATATTACACAACACCCTCAGCCCTTATCTAACTATCTAAACGTGTACCATATTCTTATAGACATACAATAATAAATGACACCTAAAAGATTGCATAAGGGCGATATGCCCAACATATAATGAATATATATATATATATACACACACATATACATACATATATACACACACACGACTAGGCTAAACCTCAAGTTCAAGTGGACTTTATGTAAGGACAGATAAAAATAAAATAACAAATCTTATGTCTTTTAGTTAAATGTGGCTTTTATGTGGACTGTAAGGTGTGGACTGAAACCTGATCGTGTGTGTGTATATATATACTGATGAGAACCTGTCTGGAACAAGCCAAGCAAACCCACAAAAGAGTGTTATGCACGCAACTGATGTGAACCATGCGGGAACAAAATCCGTGAACCCACAAAAGATTGTTATGAGTACTCAAGAAAACACAACGAGATTTGAAGATTAGAAATCTGTGAAGAACAAAGCCTCATGAAACCCTAATTGTTTAAAATTCCATAAATGAAAGCAACCTCATTTGATAAGTTTTGAAGAGAATCCACTCTTTTATGGTTATCCATCCATGGCATCACCATCAATGTGCCTCACGATAATATTAATTGTTAGGGTCAAATATTCACTTCTCATTTTATTAATGAAAGACTTGTTTAAATAGTACAGTGGAAACTCTAATTTTAATATGTTAAAAACCAAAAATAACCCTAGGTAATATCACACTAGCCCACGCCAATCCCACGTTGATCACATGGCTCACGTTCCACTTTGATAAGTTCTCATGTTGATCTATGGCTCAAGTTAATGGATGCACTTTAATAAAGCCCCTAAGCTGAGCAACTTTAATAAAGGTCCAAAGCTGAGCAAAATAAATGCATGGCTCATTTGGCAATGTGAAATGATAAATAAATAACAAATAAAACCTTGGGCCACTAACATTCGGCTCACTCTAGAATAAACATCAATATTAAAACCTTGGACCTTTAACAGTCGGTCCACTTTAGAATAAACACCAACATTAACCCCCTTTCTGAGGGTCTTCGTTTGTATATCTTGGACCCCCTTCATTGCCAAATAACGTAAATGGATTATTGGACTTCTTTCTTGAAGGTTTGGATCCACAATTCGAAACTTATTTTCTTGGCACTCTATGTATCAAACCAATCCCCATTCTTTAAGAAGATTCGTCATCAAATCTTGAAGGTCAATGTCAATCTTTAACGCCCAAATACTTTTACCTTTGACCAAATCTGATTTGTCTTTTTTTGTGTTTTTTTAGTTGTTGCACAAAACTTAGAAAAATATAAGTAATAATAAAACAAAACTTAATGAGCCACTAACGAAGAGAGATGAAGATGCATGCAAAAAAATAATAATAATTAAAAAATAAAAAGAAAAATAAAACTTAAGACGAAGAGATATGAAGGTGCATGTAAAAAATAAGAAAAACAAAACTTAATAAGTCACTGACGCAAAGACACTGACGCAAAGATCATGCATGCAAAAATTGAAAAATAACCAAGACGCTGACACAAACCGAAATTGGCGTGAAGTTGTTTTTCTTTAAAAAAAAATGATATACTTTAAATTTTCTCAACTCTCTCACTGTAAGTATATCATTGCTCTTGTTTTTTGTTTCATTTTTTTAAAAAAAAAAAAATTGAATCCAACAATGAAAATTAACCCCAAAAAAAGGGAAAAAACACAAAAAGATTAAAAAGACACAAGTTACTATAAATAACTTACTATGTAACGAAGCTCTGAATATCAACTGATGAAAACCTGCCTGGAACAATCCTACGATGGTTTTCGTAAATTTAGTTTGCAATTTCAATGGAGAATTAAGGGAGAATGAGTAAGGGAATAATCATTCTATTGATTGATTAGTATTTTTTGGAGATGGGTAGTCATAATCATTCTCCAATGATTCACCTTCTATTCTCTACAATACATTCTCATTTGAATCATAGGAATGATCAAACTGAGATTATGTCCACATTGGTAAAGTCCAATTTTTCATTAATTAAAACTAAGGACAACTGTTAGATCAGGTTATTAGCTTTATAAAAAGTGTAGTGAACAGACGTGCTAGATAAGCAAGTCCTCACAATTGAAATTGATGATTGATGATTTTAAAACAAATAATTATTAACGGGTCCTCTAAATTTGTCATTGGGCCTTGAATAAAACAAAGGGGATTTGGGCTTGATTTAGATAAATATATATTATTTCTAATTGATTTTTTGAAATTACTTACTAACCCGAAAAAGAAAAAATTTCAAAGAGTGAGCTAAACAATTGTGGTCGTTACAACTTCGCTTGTTAATTGGACTGGACTAGAATTAAACTTGTGTGCAAACATAAGTGAATATAAATAATTAGATCAACCCTAAAATTACTTATTCACTTTACACTACACACGAATGTTTGTAACACTCCGCCAGAGGCAAGATACTACCTGCATGAGACAGGATTGGCCAATCTCCATAAGCCTTTAAATTTACGAAAATATGGCATGATGTAGCCTAAAATCGAACAACTTGGATCTCAGTACAACATCAAAACGAACATGAAATAAACATCATATATTATAACTGACCTTAGGTCCACACCAACACTTCAAAATCATCACCTAAGAGCTCTATGCCCCTATCATCTATCAACACTCAAGGGCTCTGTGCCCACAACATCATAAGAAATCAAAACATTTACTTAATACAAATAGCGTGCTCAGTACGACAAACAAAACAATAAATCAAATATCCTAAACTTCTAAAACTTCTCCCATGACACTTTCAAGGGTAACTGCCGTTTGGGTGATCCACGTCTCAAGCATGACTTCCAAAACTGAAGTGGCTGACCCATCTGGTAGCCAACCTGAAGAACTAGCAAACTAGTTTGGTGTGAGTTTTAAAAACTCAATAAGTAACCATGCTCATACAACCAACAAAACATAAAGTCAAGCAAACTTTCTATATTTTGAAACAAACTTTTTCAATTCAATAAAAACTTCATTCAATTACATTAGACTTATTATGACTTAACATGCGTGATTCATATGCATTCATACATATCATGACTCACTTTTCATATATTCACACAAATTCAATTTTAGAATTATTACACATACGTACATACGATACAACCTAGCAAGTATATTTTACAGTATCTTTTACTCACATTGGCTCCCAAATTATTCATTCACTCTACAATAACATTCACAGTTCGCACTCAGACATACATACAATCATCGTACAACGACAACGAAACATACATAACAACCAATATATCAAAGAAAATATAACCGAACAATACATACATATGGCTGGCTTGTACAAACAATGCTCATACTAGACTCAGTGCCTATTTTAGAATAGGTATGAGATGAATTCCGTCCGAATAGATCCATGATCAGCTCGACTATTATACCACGAGATTGTTAACTAATTAAAAATTCACACACATGCACACATATAATGTGACACAAACTCATCACACGATCTCACATACATGTTAAACATTGATTATCATATGTTTCATCGTATGCACAGATATATACATCAAACATATGAATATACTCGTTTTATCAAATTCCGATACTATGACCTTCACAATCCTCATATTATTTACTTATCAGTCAACATTCACAATTCATATACGTATCCAGTCAGTCACGAACTTCCATCCCTCGAAAAAGACTTAGCATATACCAACCCAACCTCTATACCACTAGATCATATGAATTAGTCATTAATAAACTTATTCCAATAACACATATCTACACATACAAATATAAATTTAGAAATCAGGACTTACTTCATTTGCCAATCTACTATACACATATTATTCATATCATATCATCACATACCAATACAAATACATGTATAAATACTTATACATATATTTTTTCTTTTACGTATACATATACGTTACACATTCATACAATTACATACATAAACACATGCATATAGACATTGAGCTCGTCAATTACTTCACTTTATAACATAGCAATAACCAAAAAAATCCATACATGTGGTGGTCGATTACTTAACCACACATAGTCTCGTACTTCTTTCTCAATACCATCCCTTATCTATTTTCGCCTTAACCTAAACATTTCAATCATATATATATACATACATACACACACACACACATAAATCAACTTTCAAATATTCATCACATGGGTTACTTACCTGGCTTCGCGAGCACTCCAGGTTCTAATCACATCTGTCAAAATAAATGGTGAAATGTCGTCAGAAACACGACTTAAGGAGTTCTTGACTAAACTACGATTAAATTTCAGATCTTTCCGGAATAACCAAATCAAGTCCGTTTTCAATACTTCAGTTTCAATAATCTTAAAACACTATTACAAACTATTCCAAGCCACTAGTTCACATAAATTCTCGGTTTACGTATTTTTGAAAAATCTTCCGAAAAAATTTCTACAAATACAATAGAAAGATCCCGAATCCTCTGAATCTATCCAGATTTATCCAAACATGTTCGTAATATCATAAATAACTCATAACTATTATTAAAATCAAAACTCATCATTCTACGCAAAAACCCACTTTTATCGAAAACTTACATATGCTATCGGATCGATTAAACTCATTCTGCTTTCACTCGGATTCTACAGAATGCTCATATTCAATATACTAATACGCAAACAATTCATTTTATATCATTACGCTACTCTACGA
This sequence comes from Zanthoxylum bungeanum, assembly GCA_019454045.1. Classification (NCBI taxonomy): domain Eukaryota; kingdom Viridiplantae; phylum Streptophyta; class Magnoliopsida; order Sapindales; family Rutaceae; genus Zanthoxylum; species Zanthoxylum bungeanum. Next base: position 55,534 of record SKCR01033876.1, on the reverse strand, counting down.
AACTACTGGATGCATACAAACATTTAACGGAAAACTTTAAATTTGCAATTTTTTACCGGGAGGTTTTTCCGAGATTTCAAGGGCATATAAGGACTCCAAACGATCCCACGAACGTGCTGGAATCGACGGAATTCCAATCAGAATTACTATTCATCATATGTCACTATTATCTGAATCTTCCCCTCTCGTTTCACGTGCAACCGAGCATAGATCGAAAAATCATGACTATCATCTTGTAATACTCTCAGAGAGCTTCGATTTGGAGGGTGGCTCGGGCCGCGAAACGAAGCGACTAGCCGAGATCAAAAACCCATTTGCCGCGCGTTTCTTGTGTTCCTCTCGCCGTTGTCGGCATCTTGGGCGCTGCCGCCGGCCACCACAAGGTTTGGGGACGTGGGGGGTTGAGTGTGTGATTCATTTTGTTTTTGTCTACTTTGTGATTAACTAAAACTTGGGTATTTAAAATAACATTTTTGAAAATTACATTCTGACCCCGTGAAATTACAATCAGGCCCCTATTATGGAAATTTCTCGAAAATTCATATTTTTGAAGCCATTCTGATGTAAATTTCGAAAATTGTTCAACATGAAAGTTGTTCGTCTCGGAAAAAAGAGTCTGATGGTTCAAGAATAAACTCAATCAAAGTTCGTTTGATATCTTTATAGCCGAAACAAGAAATTTTTACACGCATAACGATAAAAATAGAAATCGCATAGCCGGTTATCGAAACCACGCGTTTTCCAACGCGATGAAGTTTCACTTTAAAATATTCCGATCTATTTTTCAACACAAAAACTCTAATTTTCGAATAGCATCTTGTTCCGAATTCCAAACTTCAATTCAGAAATCTTCTAGAACCGTTCCAAAAATATTCGGGATATTATTATGTTATACATTGTTATGAGTTTCATATAACTTTTCAAAATAAATTGATAACAAATATAACATGTTTTAATATATATAAAATAAGAGTTATTACTGGAATTTTATGTAATATTATATATATAATATAAACTCGTGACCATAATGTGGTATTATAAAATAATCAAAAATGATATTTATATAATCAATTATATAATTATATGTATTTGAAAAATACTTTATTCATTTTTTTCCTTTGTGTTTTTTTAAACAAACATAATTATGTTATTAATTATTGACATATCATTGTCGTAAAAAGATTAATTCACTGTTTGATAAAGAATATTGATTAAAAATATAAATTACCTTATAAAAATCATCCTAATAATATAGACGAACTTATAAACTCATCAAATTATGGATGGAACGGCAGAATAAGTAGCAGATATTAAAAGAGAAATCTCCTATTCTAAACTAATCCACGTCAGCAACGGACTGTGGAAAGCGAACACTGCTAAGTGCTATTCTCGATTTCCCGTTTTCCCTGATCCCGTAATCTTATCTCATCTCATCTTCTCATCCATCGCAACATCTCGTAATAACCCGTTCAAAATTTCAATGACCTAAATTACCATTTTCTCTTCCTAACAAAATATCTTCTCCTCCTCCAATTCGAATTCAATGGACCCTCCTCTCCCCCCACCGCCAGCTGTCACTCCGATCACTACCTCCGCCACCATCGCCGCCCCCACCCCTCCTTCTCTCAACCACAACCACCCTCCTTACGCTCAGGTAACATTTTACAACTTCAATTATTTTTATTATTTTTTAAAATTATGAAAAAAATTGTTAATTTTTTTTTGGGTTTCCTTGGATGGCAGATGATACGTGAAGCAATTACGGCGTTGAAAGAAAGAGACGGGTCAAGCAAGAGAGCCATAGCTAAGTTCATAGAAAAATCATACGCGAATCTCCCACCCACTCACTCGGCCTTGTTGACTCACCAGTTGAAGCGTTTGAAGAACGCTGGACTAATCGTTATGGTTAAGAAATCTTACAAGCTTCTTCCTTTATCCGGTTCTGATGCTCCCTCTCCCGCCACTACCATTCTTCCAAGTAACGGCCTCCAAATCAACAATAATTCTGCTGCTGCTGTTACTGTTCACTCGACCCGAGGACGCGGGCGCCCGCGCAAGCCCAATACTGGTCCGGGTATGGCTGTTGGTAATCCGAAGCGGGGACGGGGACGGCCGAGGAAGACGGATGGCCCGGTTCAGCAACGTGGGCCTATAAAGAGAAGGGCCGGCCGTCCTAGGAAGCCGAAAACTGTCAAGGGACGTCAAGTACTGCAGCAGCAGGCACAGGCTCAAGATCAACTCAATAACGTTACCGTTACTTATGTTACAAGTGGCGCCAATGTGCCTGTGCCAGTACTGAGTGGAGTGAGGCGCAGAGGGCGGCCGAGGAAGGTCGGTCCAGCCGTTGATGCTGGTGGGCCGCGGCGGGGGCGGGGGCCGAGACCGGGAAGGCCTAAGAAGGTAATGACAACTTGTTGCTTTTTTCATTTGTATAAACATTGTCATGACATCTAATTACATTATTAGCATGATATCTAATTAATTAAGCTAAAAGCTGAGCAAAATGTGAAGGTTATGGCATGAATCTGAATTAGGGGGAAGTCCAAAAATGTTTTCCACTCAGAGTTTCAAAAATGTATGATTTTAACATTTTTAAAGTAGTAGTTTGATAATTTGTTTGCTTATTTTCGGATAGAATATGATTACACTTTTGTAATTTTGAATGAAAAATACACATTTTTATAATATCGGATGAAAAAATAATAAAGTCAAAATTTTTGTAATATTTTTAAATATTCGACTGACTTAAGTCGGACCGGATATCATTTCCTTTTCAATTATTTCTTGGTGATATGGAAGAATGATATTTTCTCTAAAATTTTGGATGAAAATTTACACACGGTAAAAGATTTTGATTTTGACTCAACTTTGCTCAAACTTCAAGTGAGTATATATCACTTATTTTTATCAATTGAACAACACACTGCATAATTAAGTGGGTTTTGGCTGATAAGAGACTAAGGGGAGCAATACTAGGCATACAAACGTATTATATAATATCATCCTTACATGTTAATTGCGGATAATAGAATTTGGATTAGTGATTTGAAATCATGATTGGACTAGCCGGACCGGTTAAATTGGGACCCGGTCCAAGGTCCATTTTGGATGACCCTTTCAACTCGGGTAGGAGTTGAACCGGCTTCAGACCCGTTGGACCGTTCGATTCAACCGCTGTACCGGTGATCCGATCCAGATTTAGCGAGTTGAAGAGGCTGGTTTTTTAATTTTTTTATTATTAATTTATGTTTAATATATATATATTGTAAAAAATAATAAAAAAATATAGTTAATAAGTGATCCCAGATCGTCCCGCAGTCCGACCTCTGACCCTTTCCCAATCCCGAGTCCATGAACTGGACCGGGTTTTTTATTATTATTTTTTTACATTACAATTGACCATGTCTACTGTCTTGCCATTTCGAAATAAAAGAATCTGTCGGCATTAACCCAAGCAGCAGAAGCTCAAGCTCAAAGCATTGCAGATCTTAAGAGCAAGTTTGAATTCTTTGTAAGTTAAAAATAAGTTCTTTTTATAGTGCTTAAACTATGCCACCAAATTTTGGCAGGAGTGTGCATTTATCTTACAATTATGTTATTTGCAGCGATCAAGAGTTAAGCAAGTTGTTGCCGTGCTGAAGCCGCAGATAACCTTCGAAAGCGAAATCAGTGCAGTTGCCGCAATTCAAGAACTAGAAGGGCTTGCATCAATGGACATTAACATTCCATTGAAAGAGGATACTCAACCACCAGCGCTTCAAAGTTAGTATTGTTTGTGATCGGTAAGGAATCTGGTTGCAAGGAAACAGAGGTACTACTTTTCTGACTGTGACATAGGAGGTGAGAAATAATTTCTGTAAAAGAAATAGGAAGCTGCAAATCTAATCTTTATAAATTTTTTGTTGTTATTGTTGTTAGTATGCATGATCCTTTGTGTTTTTTTTTTTGTAATGAATTCAAATTTGAACAGCCTTTTTCGTTTGATATTTTGGATGGCTGAATGTAGAAAAAAAATAGTTGTAAAATAAAAGTGAATTGTGTTTTGTTAATATGATTTTTTAATAATATTTTTTGCAAAATTAAATAAATATATTAAGTTTTTTCATTAAAGAATTGGGGTTAACATTATATCGGCATAAAGGCCAAAAACGAGTGTTTGCTAGATATTTTAAAATGGTAGCTTTAGGCCACATTACTCCAACAATTATACCATACAGACCCTTGAAAGAAGAAGTAAAGAGAAGAATTAGAGATTCTTTCGTTTTAAGATTTTGTGTCATATGCCAACTGGTAATTAGTAAGTGTACGATTAAGATTGAACAGTTTTTATATTCTTTTTCAATTAGAAGAATGCTAAACATACACCAGAATTACACACCCCGAGACCAATTAGGGTGAATGTATTAATCTCTACTGAGCACGTGGTTTCGCTCACCCCTCAATTTAACATTTCATATTAGACTTTGGAGCTTGCGAGTGAGTTCTTGGTTTTGGAGCTTCAGAGAGCGAGAAATGGGTTTGACTCATCGGGAAAACCAAGTGCTCACTAGGGAATAATGCACTCACCCTAATTGGTTTCACAAAAACTTTGCATGGTTAGTATAATGTGTGTGCACGCGCAGAAAAATAATATCGATGGTGCGAGTTAAGAAATAATTATAATTTATATATTCTATCAATATAAATAAAAATATACATCCTCGACTACATTAATCTTTAAAATAAAAATGTGTGAGTGATATGCCACATAGGGCTACGTAACCAGACTTCCAACACTGTAGCTGTAAACAAACAATGTGCCACATGGGGCTAGACCCGGCCAAGGTTCCGGTTCGGAACCGGAACCGAACCGGAACCGAACCGGTTGGAACCGGACGGTTCCGGTTCCGGAACCGAACCGGAACCTAACCGGTTCGGTTAGGGTTCCTCCCCTAGCCGAACCGGTTGGAACCGTTGGAACCGTTCGGTTCCAACGGTTCCAACGGTTCCAACCGGAACCGTACGGTTCCGGTTGGAACCGGATTAATATTTTTTTTTTTAATTTTTTAAATAAGAATTTTATTTGTAATTTAGTGTAATTATGTAATGTAATTTAACGTAATTTGTAATTTACATAATTTTATTTGTAATTATGTAATTTTATTTGTAATTATTTTCAAAAAATATAATTTAAAGTAATTATTTGTAATTTAACTTTTATTTTCAAAAAAAAAAAAAAAAAAACCGAATGAAACCAGAACCGGAACCGGAACCGAACGGTTCGGTTCCGGTTCCGGTTCCGGTTCCATTTTAGTGTGGAACCGGAACCGGACGGTTCGGTTCGGTTCCGAACCGGAACCGAACCGCCGGCCCGGTCTACATGGGGCCACATAACTAGTCACCTCAAACAGAAGCCTTGAATAATTAATGTGCCACAACGGGACCACATAACAAACATGATCATATGCCACGAAGGGCTCCTCATGATCAAATGCCACAACGAGGCAATAATAAACAAATCCTGCACAGGTTCGGGACTCTCACCCAGGGACGCGTCATCACTGTCCAAATAGCGTCACTCGGAGCCGCATAACAGTTGCCGCAATGGGTCAACTGGGGTCTATAAGGTGGGCCAGAACGAGGCTCCACACAAGCAAATGCCACAACGGGGCAATATAATAAACAAAATGTGTGCCACAACAGGGCTCCATATTTACCAATTATATGGTACATTGTGGAAGCGAGTTCCAAGTATTATTTATATGTCGTAAATTTATAAGTCGACTATTTTGTACTTCAGGGATTTGACGTTTGTATTTATATCCCCGGTATAATATTGATAGCCTGTGACTGATGGATTATAAATATGCGATGATCTCGACTTGTATAGTTCAACTATATTATCTGTGGTCGTCATAATTTACGAGTGGATGAATTGTGGACATGAAATTAGATTCTGTGACGGATAAATATGAACTTAAAAAGTCTCATTTTATGAAGTGTACTTGTTGAGTACTTGAACAACGCGTTTTGAATAATACCGATTATTCATAATATTTTATTGGATTAAGCAAGTCAATTCGAATCGTTTTATTTAATATATATTAATGTAAAATATGGTAAACTCTATCATATTTAAGTTTACGATTAAATCCCGTCTCATCCTGCTAAATCCCATCATTTCCTATTATCTCATCCCTTTTTGCTTTAGATTTTAGGATAATTTTTTTGTCTCGTCCCGTTTTTTAAACGTGACATAAAAATATGTCTCAAATCCCTTCCCAAATGGGATAAAATCCTGTTGTGACGGGACGAGCTAGGAAAAATTATTATCTCTAGACATAAGTTATTGTAACTTACTTACATCAATTGTTCATAAACGTGTGTGTGTATATATATATAAATATATATGAAATATGCAATTGATCAATTTATTAAAAAAGGCTAAGCAAATCTAGACAAATATTATTTTATGTGGTAACTGATAACAACCTTGAATTTAATTAAAAATAATAAAAACTAGCAAAAATGAAGCAATAAACGAATCATAAACGAATCAGTGAGCTCAAATTCATATTCAATTCGTTTAATAAATAAATCAAATTAATTCGTTTAATAGATTAATCAAATTTTCAAATCCATATCCTATTTAATATAAATCGAATTGAACTAATAAATAAATCATATTATCATCCCTAAAATAAACACATCAATAAAATATCATTTGATTTCGATTATAATTCATAAAATTAAATAAACAACTTACTCTAATTTCGATTCATCATTGCTCTTCTAACTCATTTTGATTTTAACCTATTATAATTTCATCCCATTCCAGTTATTACTTTATAAACGCACCATAACAATTAGTAAATCCTTTTGTTAAAAATAATTAAAAAATAAATAAGTTTGCATAGTGGAATGAGGTAGCCCCACTTAAAATAATTTCGGGTTATTGGAAGAAATTCCTTTGAATAAATGGTGGCCCAAAATTTAAGGGCGGAGAAATTCGATGTAATAAATAGGTGCCCAGAAATTAAGGGGCCAGTTACAGCTCTCAACGACTTCAAATCAACGCGTCTAAACCACGTACCAATAGGAATATATATATATATCCATATAATAAAGGAGAATGGTGTTGCAGGAAAGAGAGTGCATCCGACGACTCTCTTTATGTGGCTTAATTGACGGCCCAGATCATTTCATTGGTAATTGATGGAAAGAGAGTGAATTCATTGATGGAAAGGGTCAAAATTTTCAAATTAAAAAATAAAAAGTTAAAATAAAATCATTTAGTTCTGTAACACCGTGTCTAGCCAAATACTGTAACACCGTGCCGTAGGCACAGACATTATTTAATTAAAAAATAAAATCATTTAATTTTGTAACACTGTGTCGTGCCGTAGGCACGGGCATCATTTAATTAAAAAAAAAATCATTTAATTCTGTAACACCGTGCCGTATGCACGGGCCAAATACTGTAACACCGTGCCATAAGCACGGGCAAAAACTAGTATATATATACATTCCAAAATTTAGTAAAATGATATATATACTTACAAAGTTTTATAAAAAAAGATAAACACACCCTAAAATTTCATTAAAAATATATTTTTTAAAATTGAGAGAAATGAGACAATAATTATAAATATTTTCATTTGATAACTTATATTTTTAAAATTTTTAATTACTAACGAAAATTGTAATGATATAACTATTATTCTTATATAATATTAGGAATTTATAAGTTCTTTTATCAAATATTATGATGCAATAGTTTATTTTCAAATACAAAAAAATATGTTTGCCTATTTTATGATATTTTTAGATGTACATATCTTTTTCTCTTCAAATTTTTTTTTGAAAAAAAAAATAATAATGAAAGAGAAGAAAATGGAACTTTTACCAATAGAATTTAAAAAGTGTAGATACGAACAAATACAGCCGCCCAATAAGAATTTACTCCAATCCAACCAATTCACGACTTGGACGTTCTCTCTTATTCTAATCCTTTATTCTTATCATTTATACTAATTCAATTTATTTTTTTATTTTTATTTTTAAAAAAGTTACGGATAAAAAAAATTGGATAGTGTATTTCTTTAACCACTTGTCTACGAGTAGACCGGGCCGGCGGTTCGGTTCCGGTTCGGAACCGAACCGAACCGTCCGGTCCGGTTCCACACTAAAATGGAACCGGAACCGGAACCGGAACCGGAACCGAACCGTTCAGTTCCGGTTCCGGTTCCATTCGTTTTTTTTTTTTTTTTTTTGAAAATAAAAGTTAAATTACAAATAATTACTTTAAATTATTTTTTTTGAAAATAATTACAAATAAAATTACATAATTACAAATAAAATTATGTAAATTACAAATTACGTTAAATTACATTACATAATTGCACTAAATTACAAATAAAATTCTTATTTAAAAAATTTAAAAAAAAAATATTAATCCGGTTCCAACCGGAACCGTACGGTTCCAACCGGTTCGGCTAGGGGAGGAACCCTAACCGAACCGGTTAGGTTCCGGTTCGGTTCGGTTCCGGAACCGGAACCGGTTGGAACCGGAACCATCAGGTTCCAACCGGTTCGGTTCCGGTTCCGAACCGGAACCTTGGCCGGGTCTATCTACGAGCAATAAATAATACAACTATAATTCTCGAGGACTTGACTATGGATCCATTTAAAAAAGGGAAATGGATATTGTTCAATACTTTTAGTCAATTGTAAATTCAATTGGTTCTTTATTTTTTTTAATTTTTAATTTTATTTTTTAAAAATATTGGAAATCTCGCCGTTAAATCACTCCATCCGAACTTAAATAGAATAGATAAAACTCCCGATTGTTTCAAGCTATTATTAGGAACACACTATCTAGATTCGAATTCAAAACCTATAGACTAGATCCTGAGTCATTGTGATATTTTTAATTAATGAAATCTTTCATTAACCTTAAAAAAAAAACTATTGAAATTAAACAAATAAAGACTCATGCTTATCTTTAGGGGTGGATAATTGGAAACCCATCTAATTAAAACCTGCCACTGGATCGGTTTGAGTTTATTATTTTTAATTTGGTTTCGGTTTAGATTTGTATCAAACAAAAATTATTAGTTTGAATTTCAGTTCGAGTTTTTTTCAAATCAAGAAAAACCAATCCAATCCGATATTTTTAGTTGTTGTTGTTGGAGACCTAACCGTCAAACCATCTCTTTGAACAAGAAAAAACTCGGTTGTCACAGGTTCTTACAAAAAAATACACTATCTAGATTCGAATTCAGGACCCCATGATAAGATCCTAAACCCTACACCACCAAATGATGCCCCCTTAAATACCACAACCTTTAATGTATAAACACCGATTTTATTATGAGAATATCGACAGTTAGTGCATATACTATTTTTCATTTTTTTACATGATCAATTTGTTATTCATTTTTAACTTCTTTTTTTTTTTTTGGTTTTATTTATTGTTTGGAAACCCCGCCACCAAACCACCCCTTCCAGGTTTAATTAGAGCAAGTAAAATCTCCGGCTGTCTTAGACTCTTATAAAAAACGCATTCTCAGAATTCGAACACAGGTTCTCAATGTGAGATCCTGAGTCATACATCACCAAACCACGTAACTTTACTTGTAATTAAATTGACGAACAACAATCCAATCTAATAAATAGAAATTTTTATTTGGATTGGATTGGAGCATTTTAGATTTAGTATTTGAATGAATCAGTTCAAACAACATTCAAACCGCACATCAATTTGAATTTTTTCCACAAACTGATCCAAATCGAAAATGTTCACCCCTAATTTCTTGTTGAATTGAATCTAACCTAATAAAATTACTCAGCAAGCACCACTCACTCATCTTCAATATTTGTTACTACTTGAATTCCCTTCAATAATTGCAAAATTTTCCCTTTATATACGAAGAGTCACACACCAACCATAAATTGAGATACACTAAAATGTTTTACCTTTCAGAAGAAATAGTTGATAGAATGCTTACACACTCTTTAATCTTACCCACATGCTTTTACATGTAAACACCACTGGCCACAGATAGGGGTGTGCATTAATCCATTTTAACCGATTAACCGAACAGTTCAGATTTTTTATAACGGTTCGGTTATTATGATTAAATTGGTTTTTGCAGTTAAATTTTTTAACTTTTTTGGTTATTTGGTTCGGTTACGGTTATGAGATTCGTATAACCGAACCGACCGATTAACCGAAATATATACATGCTTCAAAACCCTAAATAAGTAAATAAAAAAATTTCATAGATCGATTGTTAGATAATTTGTTAAAACCAAAAATTATTAAATTATTGGTTATTAAGAAACCCAAAATTTCATAATATTGGGTTAAATAAAAAATTGATGAATTTGAATTTATATTTGTGTTAAATTGCTTTGTTGAATGTTGAGTTGACAAGTTTATATTTGTTGGACTGGTTAATAACCGAATTAATTAAAAAAAAACCGAAATATAATGATTAAATTGGTTAATGGTTATGTGTCATAATATAGTTAAATCGGTTACACATTTACTTAACCGAAAAATTTCAGTTCGGTTAAAAAAAATCAAGGATTAGCCGACCGATGCACACCCCTAGCCACAGAAAATGGAGATAGCATCGTTGACGACTCTGTGTTACAACGAAAGACATAATCGATATTACTTTATGTTATAACGAAAGACAATCTTTATTACATAGAGAATTGCTCAATATAACGTGAAAATTCGAAAATAGTCTAATGTTTTGACCATATACGAAATAATGCACAATAATTTAAGATAAGTCATAATTATTGTTTCCATGGATTAAGAACATGCACCCTTAAGTCTATGCAGTTATAAAATAAAGCAAATACATCAAAGTAATAAATATTCAACATAATTATTTTGTTGACAAAAAGAAAAACTCGTGCGAGTAAAAAACCACTTTGAATATCTAGGCTACTAGCCAAAATCCACTATAACGATAAAACTTATAGTGATGGTAAAAGACCTATGACAGCAATTTCTCTGCCTCTAATACCTCTAGACTATAATAACCCGAAAAACTCCTCAGGCCCGCTCCAAACGGCCTTCTTCGGAACCTCTAAAGTCTCTGAGTAGATTAACCTTGCGAACTTGCAACACCAGAACTCTGAAACTCTGAAGGCTTAGAAAATTATGTTATGATTGTGTTTTTGTGTTGATGGTCAATCAAAGGAATTAATATCACCAGGACAAATAAGACAAGGTAAGCAAGAAAGTCTTTAAGGTGAATTGTCAAACAAGTTGAAAAAAAAAAACGGTGTAGCTATGAATAATGTGTTTTCAATAATTGATAAGGTGGCTCTATATTTGTTTATATAGGTACGACAAATATAGGCTTTTTTATGTGCAAAATTGGCTAAAAAATGCTTCCAAAATAACTCAGTCTCGTAATTTCATTCGCACGCTCATCGAATGCAATTCGATCGCGCACTGTTCTATAAACTCGCTCGAACGCACCTTGAACGCAAACACACTGAAAAGGTTTGTTTGGACGGGAGATGAACGCACTACCCACGGGAACCTACTGTCAAGTTTCGTTCGAACCTAAACACGAACGTGACACAAACGCCACTCGTTCGAACTCAACTACGAAGGCAGCACTAACATTATCTGCTATCTTCATGCACAGTCTACCAAATTCCAGTCCAATTGCTCTAAGATCTTCAAGACTCATTACACCTTAATTGAGTTTGTTTTGTTACGGACATTGCCAACAAAAATGGAACTAACAATCTCCCTATTTGGTATTTTGTGATAAAACTACTACCAAATACAAAGACTACGGTAAAAGATTAAAAAATGATATAGTCAACTGCCAACCATCAAGACAATGAATTATTATAATACGACTCGATCTACCTAACCAAGTAGTCTTGAAGGCGATGCCACCACAACCACTAATATCTGCTCACCTGAAATATCCACAAACTACGAGATACCGTGAAAATATAGGGAATATAAAAAGGAGATAAAACTAAAATATATTTTCGTGCATTGGAAAAAATAGATACCATATTTCATCTTAACATACTCCCATTTAAACGTAGATATCAAAAATAGATATGTCACTTCTCCTTTTTGTCACAAAATGACAATGGGTAAAGATAAAACGATAAAAATCACATGCAAAAAATTATGCAAACTTAACTTACTCACCCTCACCAACAACCATACTCAGTTAACAAATTGAGCATATGGGATGTAAACTTAATAGCTATATTCAATTATGCAATGCTAAATGAAATACAATATGCAACGAAATGAAATGCACACACAAGCACACAATGAGAATTTTTTTTTAAAAAAAATGACTCAAAACAACACTTCAAACAAGTACAATGGTGCACAATCAGTACTCAGTTGTTTATGACATGAAATAATATGCATCATTTTTGGTCATGCGAAATAATACACGCATACATATGACATAAACACCAAAACATAGCAAGTACTTGCTTGAAAAATAAATGCACAACAAGTCAAGGTTTAAGACATTATTTTATGAATGAGACACAACCAACGAAATCTCAATGGGACTAATATGACTTTGGTCGCAAATATGATTGAGACACAAATAACATAATTTCAGTTACCAATGAGACTAGGGTAAGATGTGACTATGATGAAGGTCAATGTGAAGTTTGTGAGATGCAACAACGTTGAGACTAATTTCAACTTTATATAATTTTAAATATGATAGGCTTTTTGTTGATGAAACTTGTAGATATTGTAACATCCTAAATCTGGGAGATATTACCGGCAGGGGATAGCAGAGCTAACCCTATAAGCCTCTGACTTCTCGACTATTCTCTTTACTACTAAATCATCTAAATGCAAAGTCATGCACATGGACTATAGCCCAACTCACAGTCATGAAATGCTTTTATTTCTTATTTATATATGTCTACTCAATTATGCTTTTTCTTATAACACTTTATTAAACTCTTAAAATGACTTTTACAACACTAATATATAAATACATGCAATTTTACTTTTATTCAGACTAGACTATCATGTTTTTCGACTCTGTACTAGTGGACTCCATCCCTATTGACTACATCAGTATTCATCCGCCTGGGCTCGTCATCCGAGAAACCTACAAGTTACAGAAACTTGAGTGGGGGTTAGATCGCTATACGATTTAAGTGAGTGGACTAAAAATGGAAAACTATTATGAAAACATATGGTTTTAAAAATGAAATCTCATAAAATAACTTTATAAGAAAACTGGTTTGATGTTTTAAAATTTTGAATTTCTTATAACTGTTGGATCTGAAAAATTTCTTTTCTAAATCTCTTTCTGAAAACTGTAACTGAAAATTGAAAACTGTTTTCTGAATTTGTATCTCTGTCTGAAAAATTGGACGTATAAGGGCGTTACGTATCGCCGTCCTCCCATACGCCTAACTGCAGCCAGCAATACAAATCCATGACTTTGGGGCATTACGTATCGCCGTCCCCCAAAGCATGCCACTATTGTCTCTAAAATTGGTGGTCTTGGGTCGTTACGTATCGTCATCCCTCAAGGCACAAACTGGAGCTGAGGGTGCGGATCTATGCTACCACCCAAGCTATGAAATTGGGGTCTATGGGCGTTACGTATCACCGTCCCCCTAGCCCGGCTCGAGGATCTGAGAGCGTCCCCTTAGTCCTTCACATGTGCACATGTCACTATATCCTTCATTTCCATATGTATCTAGTTATATATTGGGGGTGAGTTTTTACCTCATTCCTCGAAAAACGTGAAAACCATATTTTAAATCTTAAAATTGTAACATTGTTTTCTGAAAATCATTTTCTTTCTTAAGGCATAACTATATATAACAATAATTGAAAAGAAAATCTTCTAATGCCATAAAGCGTAAAATGTAAGTCTGATATGAAATTGCGAAATGAAAATCAAGTAAAAGAGAAAATATCCACTCACATATTTGAAGTCTGGCTAAGCCTTCTTTATGTCACTGAGGCGAGCGTGGCTCCTTACGAGTATCTATAGAGAAAGAAATATGGCGTTCTAATTAAAAGTTTTAAAATACGATCCGTAATCACATAAGGTCATTTAGTTCTATTGAATTATCTCATTGAACCTTCTACCCCTCAAATGAATCGCAAAACTACACCTAGATTTTAGGCTACACGTCACATTTTCGGAAAAATTTTATGGTTTCTGCACGTCATGTCGCGATGCGCGACCGCTTTTCTGGGCAGATTCTGCCTCACACAACAGTTTCCCCAAAGCTCAATCCCTCACAAACCCAATCAACTACTACATTTACAAGCTAATATATTGTCTAATTTAATCATTATAACACACTTCTAATCATTAAACACCATCAATCCTCATCACCAAAATCAAATTATCAAATTTGAATGGCAAACCCAAAACTACTCAAACACCTATTTCATTAACACAAACTTCCCAAGGTTCATCTTCATCAACTTAACAATAAACTCCAAACATCAATTCATTAAAATTTAAATTATAAAAATTTGGGTCAAGATCACTTACCTTCTTCTTTTTAATCTTTTCCATTTCCTAAGCCTTCCAATTGATATTTATCTTCATCTCCATGCTTTTCCTTCTCCCTTCAATCTTCTTCTTTTTCTTCTTCTCTCTTTTTCTTCTTTCTTCTTATCGGTAATTCTTCTTTCTTTTTCCTTTTTTTTTCCAAAATTTTTGGATATTCATGAATAGTGGCCCCTTTATACACTAGGACTTAAATGATAAAAAGAATCTTGTAGAATTGTGTAGAAAATGGAGAGAATAAGAGATTTTTACATTTTGACCCCGAAATCAATATTCATCAGGATTTTGACTTGTATTTTTGATAATCATCTGATCTGAATTTGGGAAAATGTTTAGCATGAAAGTTGTAGGTCTTTCTCTCAGATTTTCGACGATATAAAATTTGTAAAAATCAGAGATCGTATGAAAAGTTATGCCCCAAATACTATGGGCGGTCCAAGGGAAACACGGTACAGTCCCATCCCGGGACTTCAAGAAATTTACCGATCATCCCCAAAGTCATTCTACGAGCATATTTGAGTCCCAATATAATTTATTTTACGTGTTGTTGTCCCGTACATAACAGTGTCGGTATAGGTAGTAGCAAAAACTGCCGGTCGTTACAAATTCCCCCCCTTAAATAGGATTATCCTCGAATCCTTTATGGGATCTAACTCGTATTTAAAAAATATCCAGAAATACTACTGTACTTATCTGTCTGTGAAGCTTTGAGGACGTACTCGAGGATCAGATACTGGAGAGGTAGTGCCTCATATACGGGTATCCCAGACATACTGCGTATACAAAGCCCCAGCACTCTGCCCACTGCAGTCACTGACTCCCTAGATCATTCTCTGATACCATCTTTGTAACATCCCCAATTTGGGAGATGTTACCGGCAGATGATAGCAGAGATAACCCCGTAAGCCTCTGACTTCTCGACTATTCTCTTTACTACGAAATCATCTAAATGCAAAGTCATGCACATGGACTATAACCCAACTCACAATCATGAAATGCTTTTATTTCTTATTTATATATGTGTACTCAATTATGCTTTTCTTTATAATACTTTACTAAACTCTTAAAATGACTTATACAACACTAATATATAAATACATGCAATTTTATTTTTATTCGGACTAGACTCTCATGTTGTTCGACTCTATACTGGTGGACTCTATCCCTAGTGACTGCATCAGTATCCGTCCTTCCGAGAAACCTACAAGTTACAAAAACTGGAGTGGGGGTTAGATCGCTATACGATCTAAGTGAGTGTACTAAAATTGGAAAACTATTATGAAAACATATGGTTTTAAAACTGAAATCTCATAAAATAACTTTATAAGAAAACTGGTTTGATGCTTTAAAATTATGAATTTCTTATAAAACTGCTGGATCTGAAAATTTTCTTTTCTAAATCTCTTTCTAAAACCTGTAATTGAAAACTGAAAACTTTTTCTGAAATGTATATCTATGTCTGAAAAACTGGACATATGAGGGCGTTACGTATTGCCATCCCCCCATACGCCTGACTGGAGCCAGCAGTATAAATCCATGACATTGGGGCATTACGTATCAAGCGTCGCGACGAGAGCTTCCAGAACCTTCTCTGAATTCCATCACGCTTCGCGCACGAGCTTCTTTCTGCATCGCGATGCATAACTGATTCCCAGTTTTCTGCATCTCTTTCTTTATGCGTTTTTCACCCAAAAATATTCTTAATACTTTCATACCACTTCCAACACACAATCCAACAAATCACATCAATTTCACACATTATAAACTGTCAATTTATCATCATTAACCACTCATTTATTCCCAATTCCATTATTCTTAAACAAACTTTAAAATTTTCAAATTTAAGTACTTGACTCTATAACTCATTTCTTTACCTATAGACCATCAATATGCAACACATAACATGGCTTGTCTCTAATTTATCCTCAAGTTTCAAAAATTTAACAAACTAAAATTTGGGTTATGAATTCTTACCTATTTCTTCCTGATTTTCTTTACTCTATAAACTCTCCATTTGATACTTATCTTCTCATTTCCTCTTCTTTCTTTCTTTCCTCATTCTTCTTCTTCTTCTTCTTCTTTCCTCTTTTTCTTCTTTCTCCTCTCTCTTTTCTTTTTCTCATTTCATGAAATTTCTCCCATTCTCTTCTTTTTCATTTTCCCAATTTCCCTAAACTTTGAATAGTAACCCACTTATATTAGGACCTAAATGATATTAATAAAAGTATGAAAAAATGTAGAAAGATGGAGATTTCTCCATTTGACCCCGAAATCACCATTCATCTGAAATTTTGACTTATATTTTTTGACCAGTTTCTGGTCTGAATTTGGGAAAATATTCAACGCGGAAGTTATAGGTCTCAATCCCATCTTTCTGAAGATATAAAATTCATAAAAATCAGAGTTCATATGAAAAAGTTACGCTCCAATTACCACGGATATCCAAAGGGGAACATCGTACAGTCTCATCCCTGGACTTTGAGGGATTTATCGATTGTCCCCAAGGTCATACTATTGCGTATATTTGAGTTTCAACATAATTTATTTATGTGGCTTCGTCCCGTACGTAACTGTACCACTATAAGCAGTAGTAAAAACTACCGGTCATTGCAAAGAGAGTTAGCGGGTGAAATCGACTTTTAAAATATTTTTAATCCGAAAAATTAACCAATATCATATACTTCTAATTTGTCCCTATTATCCTAATCACTTTTCGATATCCAATATCGAGGTGTCATTAATGCATTAGAGTCTCAAAATACTATTTTCAGAAATATTTACCATGGTTACACTTGAACTTGTTTATTGGTTCCCCAAACTGGGAGACCGGGAGAACAAATAAGCCGGTTCAACAATGGATTCAGATTAAATCACTGCTACAATGATTCCAGTCACTATTGTAGTGGCTGGTCAGCCATAGGGGTGAACACAACTTCGGGTCAAACCACGAACCGCACCGAACCGCACCGCACCGAACCGAACCGCGCGGTTTGAAAAAATATTAAAAATAATTTTGAACCGCACCGAATCGAACCGTAAATTTTGGGTCGGTGTGTGTTTTGACCCATGTCAAACCGCGAACCGCCCAAACCGTAAATTTTGACTCGAACCGCAAACCGAACTGCCTAAACTGCCGACCCGCATTCAAATTAAATATTATTTTGGATTTTTCTTCTTCTTTAACTATGAAAATTAAGATATTTAATGATCATATAACAACATGTAATGAATAAATGAAAATTATGTAATTTTTTCTTCAATTATAATGTGAAAACACACAAAATTTTCTTAAAAAATTTATAATCCAAACCGCCGAACCGCCAACCCGAACCGTCACGGTTTTTCTTTTCAAATTTGTGATTTCATTTTCTAATTTCCCAACCGCCAACCCGCGCGGTTTGAAGTAAAAAACAAAAAAAAACCGTCCCGAACCGCACCGCGAACACCCCTAGTCAGCCATGTAATTTTCTAAAATTATTGATTTGTCTCTAAGTCATAATTTAGCGGTTTTTGTAAAAAAATCCCAAAATTATAAGAATGAAAATTATAAAGTTTATATATATATATATATATATATCTATATATCTACGTGTGTGTTTACTATTATATTATGATAGTTCACTTGATGTTTACTTTAAGACGTGAGATACTTACTAAACTTGCTCAGACAACAACAGTTTGTTAGATTTGCAGGTTAGTAATGGACTTGAAGAGACAGTAGAGTATTGGAGGAAACTTTGAAAACAACATATCTCCTCAAACTGACGTCAAATATGTCATGGAGTTATTGTAAAGTATGGGTCAAGCTATGGATTTTCACCACCATGGTTGTAATGGTATCAAATTATGTATTACATATACGTATTGAACATGTTGTTGTATAGTTATGTGTTGAATCACAGGCCTGAGGCTGTTTTACATGTTAGATTATATTTGGTTGCATTTAAATGTAATTACATGTCATTCAGAGGTGCTGGACTAGGTCCAGGTTGCATGTTTTTTAGCAGACATCATGTCAAAATTTTAGCAACATCAGAGGCTTATGAAGATGAGTTATCTATGTCTCTTACCGGTAGTATCCTGACTTAGGCGAGGTGTTACACCTCCCTTAAATTTTCTCCGGAAAAGCATTCATATTTTTAAAATCAAAATACCTCATTGTAAAGTTAGAGTAATTCCAAACGAGTTTTTTAAATTTACTCTTTAAATACTTATTTACTTACCTATGTGCCAAATTGAAAAGTGGAAAAATAAACTTTATTCTAAAAGATTCCTCAATTAAAATTATATTTATATTATTTTAATCAAAAAGTTTTCCTCCACCAAATTTAACTACCATCATTTTTTTAAAAAAAAATTAATTACCTCCAATTTGGTTTTTGAAATATTTTCAATTCTTTATAACTTATGTTATTTATTACTCAAATCATTCACCCTTCCACTTATTCAAAATTAACTAAATTTTAATCTCTTTTCTTTTGCTTTCCTTTATGGCTAGCAATTTAATTCAATAAATTGAGAGAAATTTCGGTAGTAAATATTGGATAATCAATTTTAATAAAATGTAGGGTAAAATGAGTAAAATTGAAATGATAATTGTTGATAAAATTTGATTTAAAATATATGAGTTTAATCTTATTTATAGGTTAAAAAAGAGTTGTTGAGAATTATTGCCATTACTTACATTATTTTAATAACAAAAATTATAATTAAAAACTCCAACCACTAAAAAAAAGAAGAGATAAAATATTATATAATACTATTTGAAGAAAAATAAGTCACTCTTCAATATTGAAAAGTGAGAAGAGAGATCTAATTTGAATAATCTCATTTGGTATATTTTTTGGGGAAAAAAAGTATTTGGGACATGTCCTATAGGACCATCCAATGAGTATATGTCATGTGTTAATCAATAAAATTTTCTTTCCATTGTTATTGGTTAATTACAAATTTAATGTATATTTTTCAAATTATTATTATCTGACCGTACCACGTCTTCTATACGTTATTTCACACAAATCTTTCTTCTTTTTTGAAACTAATTTTAATGATGTGACTCACCATTTAAATAATAAAATAAAATTTGATGAGTGCTTTAGTGTTGCTCTTAGACTCAGAGAATGATCATGAGATATAGATATATATATATATATATATAAAGGCTTTTTATATGGTCTTTTTATATTTTAGAAAAATGAGTAAAAGTTTCGAGTAAAAATTTAGTAGTTATATGATTTTCAAATTTTTTTGCGGATTTTTTAAAATAATTAAACATACCTCAAAAACGTTAAAATGCAAAATAATATTCCAAACCGTGTGTTGATGGAAATTTCTAGCACCAAGACATTTGAACAGTGCAGCAAGGGTAGAAAGGATATTTTCCTCGTATGGGAAGCCCGTTTCAATAAGGGTGGATTCTCTCTTGACTAGACCCTAAATACCGGCCCGATCTTCAGAATGTTGCCGACCATACGACTTGACATGTTCTAACAGTCAAGGCGACCACTTTCAGCACGTGCCCAGATACTGCCAGATCGGCAACATCATCCTCAATTCAGGGGATCATTTTGACCGACCTCTTGGAGACCGGTCAGTCGGCAATATATCTCAGACTCTTCCTTATACCACTTCCCACCACTTGATCCTCTCAAGATTAGCAACATCACACTCGTATAGGGTATAGTGCATGATAGGTATGAAACATCACTTTCGCATGGGGCATAGAGCGAGATATGTATGAAAAATCACTTTCGTATTGGGCATAGAGCGAGATAGGTATGAAACATCACTTTCGCATGGGGCAGAGAATGAGATAGGTATGAAGCATCATTTTCACATTGGGCAGAGTACGAGGTAGTGAGTTGACTTTCAACCAGATAGCTTTGGGGAAGAGAGCCGGTCAATGGTTCAGGAATCCACATGGGTGACGTCACCTAGGTTTAGGAACGGTGCTACATATTCACCAGTATAAAAAGGGAGAGGAGAGACATTTGTAGGGGTTGGTTAGTTAATGGTCAAAAAAATCTTGGAAAGAGAAAAGAACTATCTTATAAAGGCAAAACAAACATCTCGGTTTCACACTGACCAGTCATAAAACAGGTATGCCGAGCTTGTTTTCATAATAAAACACCACCACTCTTTTTGTGTCCGTGGACGTAGGCTGGATCCACCCCACCGAACTATGTTAAACTCTTTGTTGATTGTGTGTTTTATCCATTTTTTTGTCAAAATTTGATTTGGTCCCCCATAACCTAACAAATTCAAGGTTGAAGAAGGATTGTCCTGGGAGTACTATCTCGACATTGCCCTTGAGTCCAAAATCATCAATCAACAGTTGATACCGTCTCTGGGAAGGAACAGAAAGCAACTTACGTAGTAGGACGATGGCAGAAGGCAAAAATCACAGGTCATCGAGAGCTCAACAACAAAATGGATGGGAAAAATGGAGGAGAGCATGAGGAAAGACATGGAGGAAAACCAGACCCTCATGAAATCCATAATGGATAAATTTGAAAGAATGGAAAAAGCGAATGATGGGAGATTCGAAGCCAGACAAGCCAGAGGTGAAATGAAATAGCAGAGGGAAAGAGAGTCGTAGATCTGAGGAGGGATGAAGAACCCGGGTGGAAAAACCACTATGGGGTGAGGTCTGTGGTGATGGTAAGGGATTTACAAGCGGGGGGCATGTGGGAAGAAGAAGAGGAAAGACAGTCACCAGACTCCTCCCATAACAGCTCACGCATCACCAAATGAGGAGATAAGAGACATGGTGGAGGTAGACGAGAGGTCTCTAGTCGTGGAATGCGCCGTGCCTTGGATGACAGACGCGAGAAATTCCGTGGAAGGCAGCGTGGGGACGCTGATGACAATATGAAAACTTGGGTTAGAAAAGAAATGGTAAAATGGGAAGAAATTTCAAAACTGATGACGGGGATGCTCGGGACGGTGAAACTGAATCTCCCTTTACGGAGGAAATAAGGTCGGCAGAGTTCCTAAGATGATTCACCATGCCATCAATGGCAACCTTCAAGGTCCATACCGATCCAAAATCGCATATTGATGGTTTTACTTTATTGATGGAGGTTCAAGGGATGGTGGGAGACGCCATTTGCAAGGTATTCCCACTAACCTTAAGTAGGCCGGCTATTTTATGTTTAGAAGTCTAACTCCAGGGAGCATTAGTCATTTTTCCCAACTCAGAAAGTCATTTGTTCGGCACTTTAAGGGGGCCTGTGTCCCGAAGAAAACAATCGGGGAGTTAAGACTCATGAAGCAGGGGGATGATGAGCCCCTGCAGATTTTCATTGATCGATACCATAGCCTGGTGCTTGAGGTTAGGGGTACGAGTTGCTAGAGGCTCTGAAAGGTTTGAAGGGGGCCCTGAAAGTCGGGAGGTTGTAGACCCATCTGAGAATCCAGGAAACACAGGACTATGCCACTGCCGTAGAGACAGCCAGAAGTTTGTTTCGTTAGAAAATGAGGAGAAGGTCGCCCGGAGCGGCGCGGCTACCAAGGAAAGAACGGTAAGGTCGAAAGTTCCTCGGATACTAGAGAGGGAATTCATGAAGCCAACTCCGAAGCAGAGAAAGTCAGGTCGATGCCTCCGAATAATCAGGAAAGGAAGGTTTCGGCCCAGGTAAACCACGTGGCTGTGGGAGCAGCGCATGTTCCATTGAATAAGCCGTTGGGACAAATCGTCATGGAGATCTAGGGTAAAGGCCTTTTGACAGAGCCAGACTTGAGAAAGTACCTACCAAATAGGAGGAATCAGAGATCCTACTGTATGCACCATAATTTGAAGAGCATACAACGAACGGTTGCAAAGACTTACAAGAGCAGGTGGAAAATCTGGCACGAAATGGTTATTTGAATAATTATATCGACCATGAAGTCATGGCGGCCAGACAGAGATCGAACTGCCGAGAGATATACACCATTGCGGGTGAGAGAACGCTGGCCGGAGACTCCAACCGGTCTAGAAAAAATTACTGTCGGACTCGAGGGCCAGAAGTATTGGCAATGAAACAGGCCCTAGGAATTTAGAGTGGTCGGTCGGTACCAGTGATGTTTACAAATGAAGATGCTCGAGGGGTGAGTTTCCCCTATGATGATGAACTGAAAATCAAGGCATGATCGGTGGCACGGAGGTAGACATGATCCTGGTGGATCCCGAAAGTGTGGTAGACATAATTTCTAAGGAGGCTTTGGATGGGCTCGGGGTAAAATATGCAACTATGACTGACGATAGGACGCCCATATACAGTTTTGGGGGTTCAACAGTCGTTCCCTTGGGTAGAATACAGTTAGCTATGATGATTGGGACCCATCCCCGGGCTCGGACGATTATGAAGAACTTTACAGTGGTAGACTGCAAGAGCAGTTACCAGGTCATTGTTGGATGGTTGTTCATGATGAAGACCAAGGCCGTAATGTCGTGTTATTATTTAAAGCTGAAATTTCCTACCCGGGACGGGATAAGGATTGTATGCGGAAGCCAGAAAGAAGCCCGAAGTTGCTTTGCTACTGTTTCGAGGGAGACTCTCCGCATTGAGGAATGTGACCGGAAGAGAAAAGGAAGCGAGGACGAGGAGGGAACGAATAAGACTCCGGGCCCTCGCCCAAAGAAAGTTGCCTGGTTAGGATGGTTGAGGAGTTGGAATCGGTAGCGCTCTTCGGACCGGAGAGGCATATAAAAGTAGGGGCTGACTTAGAAGAAGCCCTGAAACGGGATCTGCTGAAGTTATTAAAGTAGTATCAAGATGTTTTCGCATGGGAATTTATCAACCACCGATTGGCGGTACATCCGGTCCACAAACCGATCAAACAAAAAAGAAGAATATTCAATCAAGAGCGGTGCGAGGTGATGGGTGTCAAGGTAGCGAAATTACTGAAAGCCGGGTTTAACAGAGAGGTGAGATACCCGGACTGGGTATCGAATGTGCTTTTAGTGAAAAAACTCAGCGGGAAGTGGATGATGTGCATGGATTTTACCGACCTCAACAAGGCTTGCCCGAAAGACAGCTTCCCAATGTCGAAGGTAGACTAGTTGGTGGACTTAAAAGCCTGCCACAGACTACTCAATTTTATGGACGTATTCTCGGGATACAACCAGGTCTAGATGCATCTTAGGGACGAAGAGAAGACAACATTCATCACCGATCATTGGTTATATTGTTATAAGGTGATGCCCTTTGGTTTGAAAAACGCTGGGGCAACTTTTCAGAGGCTGGTGAACAAGATTTTCACATCGGCACATCAATTCTTGTGTACGTTGATGATATAATAATAATGTCCAATGAGCCAGGTTGTCATGTGGCCGATTTGAAGAAGACTTTTGAGTTACTGAGGAAGCATAGTCTGAGGTTGAACCTGGAGAAATGTGCTTTCGGGGTGGCCTCAGGAAATTTTTTGGGCCACAAGGTGAGCTCCTGAGGCATAGAAGCAAATCCTCAAGCTGTTCTGGATTTGAAACCACCCCGAAAAGTTAAAGAAGTGCAGAGCTTAACCGGCAGTGTGGCTGCCTTAAATCGGTTTATTTCCCGAGTAACCGGCAAGTGTCATCATTTCTTCAAGATAATCAAGAAGGCTAAGAGGGAGGTCAACTGGATGGTGGAATGTGAGGAGGCTTTCCTACAGTTGAAGCAGTATTTGACACAGCCCCCACTCTGGCTAAGCCGATCCCATGTGAGACATTGTTCCTATATTTGGCTATTTCTGAGCATGTTGTAAGTTCAGTATTAGTGCAAGAGACCGATAAAGTCCAAAGGCCAGTATATTATGTCAGTAAAGCTTTGTTAAATGCTGAGACTAGATACCCAGCCCATGAAATGATGGCTTTGTCTTTAATTACTGCGGCCCAGAAGTTACGCCCTTACTTCCAGGCCTATCCCATTGGGGTTTATACCGACCATCCTCTGAGACAGATTCTGCAGAAGCTGGAGGTCTCGGATAGACCGGAGAAGTGTTCAGTAGAGCTTAGCAAACATGACATTTCTTACATGCCAAAGGCAGCGGTGAAGGGCCAAACCTTAGCAGACTTTGTGGCTGAGTTCACAAGGTCTCAGATTTTGACCGTTGTTGAAAATGGATGGGTATTGTCGATGGACTGCTCTGTCAGCTCACAGGGTTGTGGGGCCGAGATTGTGTTGAAAAATGGTGAAGGCGAGGAAGTAGTGTACGCCCTGAGATTCGCCTTCGAGGCTACGAATAATGAGGCCGAGTATGAGGCAATTCTGGCCGTTTAAGGTTGTGTACGGTGTGGGTGTTCGTGACGTGGTTGTGAAGAGTGATTCTTAGCTGGCCATCCAGCAACTAAAGGGAGAGTTCCAGGCCAGGGAACAGAAAATATGATAGCATACATGGCCTAAGTGAAAAGGCTGACCGGAAGAATGAGAAATGTACAATTTGAGCAGATCGGCCAAGAGGATAACTATCAGACAGATTCTTTGGCTCGGCTCGCATTATCAATTAGATCGGAAAAGCCCAGAATAATCCCTCTGATCCGTCTTCAAGCAAAGAGTGTGAGAGAGCCCGAGGTGTTGGAATTGGATGTAAAAAATGATTCTTATTGGATGCAGCCAATCAGGAAATACTTGGAGACCGGGGAAGTACTCGAGGAGAAGAATGAGGAAAGGAAATTAAAGTATAAAAGCACAAAGTTTTCCTTGGTTGAAGGAGTTTTGTACTGAAGTGGCTATACAGTGCCGCTCTTGAGATGCCTCGCAGCTGAGGAAACCGACTATGTGTTTAGAGAAATTCACATAGGGATTTATGGGAGTCATGCCAGGGGACAATCAATTTCCATTAAGGCATTAAGGCAACTCTACTGGCCAACCATGCATCAAGATGGGGTAAAGGTGGCCCGGAAGTGCGAAGGGTGCTAGAAAAATGCCAACATCCACCACAAGCCAACAAAATAATTGACTGCTTTAACCAGCCCATGGCCGTTCGCCCAGTGG
Organism: Zanthoxylum bungeanum; assembly: GCA_019454045.1. NCBI lineage: Eukaryota > Viridiplantae > Streptophyta > Magnoliopsida > Sapindales > Rutaceae > Zanthoxylum > Zanthoxylum bungeanum. The sequence goes on along the minus strand of SKCR01033876.1, from coordinate 30,021 downwards.
AGGCTGGATATCATCAGGGCGAAGGAAGGTCAAGTATGTAATCGTTACCATTGATTACTTCACCATGTGGGTGGAAGCCGAACCCCTATCCGCAATCACAGAAAAGAGAGCGACTGACTTTGTGAGGAAGAACATTATCTGCAGGTTCGGGATTGCCCGAGCTATCGTCACAGATAATGGGAAGCAGTTCGACAACAAGGGTTTCAGAAAGCTTTGTGAGGACCTCTAAATCGCCTTAAGATTCACTTCACCTGCCCATCCCAAGTCCAATGGACAGGTTGAGACAACCAACAAAATCATCAAGGCAAATCTTATGGCCCGGCTCGATACTTTCAAAGGATTATGGGTCGAGGAGCTGCTAGAAGTATTGTAGGCACACCGAACGACATGCAAGGATTCCACGGGGGAAACTCCATTTTCCTTAGCCTACGGGTGTGAGGCGGTTATTCCAGTGGAGAACGGGATGACTACACACAGGGTCTGGCATTTTGATGACGGACAGAATAAAGAGCTCGTCAGGAATCACCTCGATCTGATCGAAGAAAATAGGGAGAATTCGACAATGAAGATGGCGATCTATCAGCAAAGAATGGCTCGTTTCTATAACAAGAATGTTCGGACCCAGTACTTCCTTCCGGGCGACCTAGTATTGAGAAGAGTTACCCTGAACACCCAAAAGCCGGAAGAGGGCTCATTGGGTGATAAATGGGAAGTGCCTTATAGAGTTGTGGAGATTGTGAGGCCGAGTGCCTATCTTTTGGAACAGTTGGACGACACTCGGCTCAAGAAGCCTTGGAATGTCGAGATGCTGAGAAAATACTTCCAGTAGACATTTTATTCAAGCTACAAATATCTTTTGACGGCCCGACTAGGGTTAGAACTTTATTGTAAAGCCTCTTTTGAAATGACTCACAAATAATTGTAGGAATGACAGTAGATCCCTCGAATATGAATGAAACTTTCTCTTTTAAATTAGGAAACTCGTCCATTTTACTTATTTTTTAATTAAATCTGAATGCTATGTTCAATATTCTGGGGACATACTCGATGCGATGAGATGATTTGAGGCCAGGAAAGACACCAAACCCCCTATACACCAATCACTGGTGTCATTATCATACCCCGATTGGAAGTGTTTCGACCTGACTATTTTCATTTTAGATGATACAGAATGCACCAATAGATGCAGTGCATGTGGGAAAAATGTGAATCTCGTGGCACGCCAATCACGGGTGTCATTATCAAACCCCCGAGGCCGGAGTGTTACAACCATATAACTTGCATTTTTATGGAGAACCTTGGGATGACGATCGCGGGGAGGTTGTTTTTCCCGTGAAGCAACCGGTCTAACCAAGTCAGCAGTATCACCCCGAGATGGCGACCGTATGGAGGTTGTTTCCCTCGTAAAGCAATCGGCCTAACCAAGTCAGCAGAATCACCTCGGGATGACGATCGTGGGGAGGGTGTTCCCCTGTGAAGCAATCGGCCTAACTGGTTTAGGGGAGGCAACTGCGGGGAATGTGTCCCCGAAGGTTTAACTTGACCGCTCGGATCAGGAGAAGCACAGCACTGGGAGGTTTCTGCCCTCGTGGCGTATGCAGGCTTTGGAGTCGCCCAGGCTGAGGAGGTTTTTGCCCTTAGGGTCTCGGCCGCTCACCGATCCATATCCCGGCTTCCTAGGATACTGAATTGTAAGGTTCAGAATTGTGTTTTGGAGGCATCAGGTAGGATATTGCCTCGGGATGCCAGTGCTGTCATCATTTTTCTCGTTTTATGGAGTATGTTCTAAGTCACCTCCACTGTTTTGACCTTGCTCTACTTCTGTTTTATTTTTCGCCGATGTCTGGGAATGAGACGCCCGTACTAGGATCCGCAAAGCCTCGAAGATTGAGTTTCTTCCCATCTATACAAGTCTCGACCAATGATCAGCTCGGGGCTAGATTCGTTCCGCCGAGGCCTTATGGTTTGATCGGCTCGATGCTAGATTCTTTCCGCCGAGGCCTTATGGTTTGATAGGATCGGGGCTGGATTCATTCCGCCGAGGCCTTATGGTTTGATTGGCTCGAGGCTGGATTCGTTCCGCCGAGGCCTTATGGTTTGATAGGCTCGGGGCTGGATTCATTCCACGAGGCCTTATGGTTTGATAGGCTCGGGGCTGGATTCATTCCGTCGAGGCCTTATGGTGTGATCAGCTCGGGGCTGGATTTGTTCCGCCGAGGCCGGTTGTTTCTTCTCAGATCGGGAGTGGGTTACATGCCACCGAGTGTTGGACAATTATGACCCATATCATCACTATTTGTACAGATCATGGTGTTGTTGTACAAATTAACTATGTGACAAAGGAAATTATCCTTTTATCATTTGTAATTGGATTACTAAGATACATAAATGATAGAAGTCCTTATGATTAGTTCCGGATTGAGACGATATGAGACAGTATCAATCCATAAAGGTTTAATCATTAAACATCCCTAGTCGTAGTATTATCGAGACTGGACATCGATAATACGGAATAAACTAGTATTACACTTGTGCGAGTTGTGGGAGCATAACGGCACAGTTCTCATATGTTTAAGTATTGGATACTTATGCAAGTGCGATAGGAGGTTGTGTTTTACCGATAGTACGGAAAACAGCTTCGCTCTGGATAGACCCCGCGGAATCCCATTGGTAATATGTCTATGTTTCTATGGGATTCCGCTTCAGGGTAGGTATATTTGGTCTTAACCTGAGACTTACACCGCTAATACTTGCAACAATCAATAGACTTTGGTTTTGGTCGTCCAGGGCTTTAACCGGTTCTGAGTACACCTCTTCTGGGTATATTGAGAATCGTAGTGTATTGGGTGTGATGTCGAGATGGAAATACCACTCCGATCATAGTGGAGATGATGATCACGTAGGATACGAAATTGGTGCTCTTATATGCTGCAGCTATCTGGATAATATGACTAGGTCATGTTTATTCGATTATAGAGACTAGTTACCAGAGATCCAATATGTGCTTCGTACGGGCAGACATATTCCCAGCTCCAGGCCTTGCACGTGACCATCCGATACTGGATCGTAATACGTAATATTTCGTATACTACGTCTGACACAGATCGTATATTTCTTTAAGAATATTTCTGGAGAATTGGGTAGGGATGGCGCTTTGCTAGAAACCAACCTTATCTCGTAAATCGGTAAAACGTAGTACTAGGTACGTACGTGATCGAATAGTCCGATAACCGGATTTACTGCCAAGATATCCGGGGATCCATGGGTCGGTTCCCGAAGATTCACCGATGACGTATGACTCGCACTTTATTAATCTGGGATTAATTAGGTGAGAGAGAAAATTAATCTGGGATTAATTTCGGAGATATTTTATCTGGGATAAAATACTATTTAAAGAGAGAGAACGATTAATTTGGAATTAATCGATAAAATAATATATTCGATATATTAAACGAAATTGGATTTCGACGCGGAATTAAAATCAGATTTTAATTCGGGCAAACGAGTTGATTTAGAATTAATTCGTTAGCGACGTGAATAGTAATTTTACTAGGTATAATTATTTAATTAAATTTGATTTAATTATGAAGCAACAGAAAATTCGTTAATTCAGAATTAACGAAACCGAGCCCGATAGTGTTTGCGAGCCCACTTGCATTTCGAATCAAGTGGGGCCCACAAGTCACATCACGCGTCACATCAATCATTCAAGTGATGGATGTTTTGTCACTTTGAGTGATTGACAACTAGTCACTATTCTTGAGTGATATGAATAGTAATAGATGTTGATGGTTGAAAGACATTTACCATTAATTTATTAATGGTATTTGACTTTTGCTTTTTGATTATTAGATAACAAAAACAACCAAAACACTTCACTTCTTCTCCTTCTCCCATTCGACCAAGGGCCTCTTCTCTCATTCTCCATTTTCTTTCATGGCCGAAAGTTAGCAGAGGAGAATAGAAAAATTGTGGCAATTTTTCAAGGGTGCTAAAACACTTTAGATGACATACAAAGGTGATAGGGAACCTTACCCTTGAGCATGAAATTCCTTTTGAAAGCTTAAAGCTTGAAGATCATTTCCGTGGAGCTTCAAGAACACAAATGGACAATCAACACTTAGCTTGGCCGAGAATGCACCTTCAAGGAAGGAGCCAAAATTTTGTTGTTCTTCGCATCTCACATCTGATCAAAGTGAGTATTTCTGCTATTTTAACTTTGTTGTATTCGCACATTTCATGACTTAATTAGTTCTTGGCACACCTAGAAAACCCAACACCGAGGCTATCTCATCGGTCTGGTGACGTAGCATTCCCCCAGAGCCAAGTATTCTTCTCAGCTTGGGGTTGGGTTACGTCCCACCGAGGTTATCTCATCGGTCTGGGGACGTAGCATTCCCCCAGAACCAAGTATTCTTCTCAGCTCGGGGTCAGGTTACGTCCCACCGAGGCTATCTTATCGGTCTGGGGATGTAGTATTCCCCCATAGCCAAGTATTCTTCTCAGTTTGGAGTCAGGTTACGTCCCACCGTATGCGTCTAATTTCGACTCAAGGACGGACTACCCCCGCATGGCCGGACTCAGGTTAGTCGGTTCCAGGATCATATCCAGAAGAAGTTACAAAGGGAAGATGATGGAATATAATATGCATTATAGGAAGAAGTCATAATAGTTATTACCAAAAAAAAAGTTTACACAGGGCTCCGTTCGGGTTACCCTTTTACTAATCAACCCGCACATGGGCAATTGTTTCTTCTTCCACGGGCCCGGATGGTGGCTGGCCTGGCTCGATCTCGGGAAGAGGAACTTTGGTGGTTGCAACTTCGAAGATGGGAGCATGAGCTTCGGGTTGGTTCTCTTCAGGAGCTGGGGACATCAGGATGATTGAAATGGGCTCGGGATCTAACACATCTTCCGGAAGAGGGGGTAGCCATTCGTGAAATTCCTTCTTTGAGCGCTTCCCCTTGTAAAAGCGAATGGTCGCATGGATATGCCCCATATCCAAGCTGGGCAATACCATTGGGATAATCTCGGCGCAGTTCTCGACCCCCTCAACTCTGATGGCATCTCGCTCGTCCTATAGCTTTGTCATCTTTTTCCTGAGCTCCTCCCAAGCTCAATCATTTTCCATGGTCATGGCCACCAGTTTGGATTCGTTGCTGCTCACCTCATACCTCAGGCGCCCATTCTCAACCTGGGCTTCCTCATGGTCTTTCCTGGCCGCTTCTGTATTCTTTTTGGCTAGGTCGGAGGCCTTCTGTAGGGATCCGTTCAGTCGGAGGGCCTCGGTCGAGGTCTCTTCCAGATCCTTTATCTTCTCATCTTTTTTTGCCAGCTCGGCCTCCATTTCAGTAATCTGGCTCTGAGCCTCTGGGCTTGACCTCCCTCAGATAGAAGACTCATGAGGAGATCTTTGTTCTTGACCACCAGATAGTTTGCCTGCCGAGAAAAATAGAAAGAAATTAGCTTTAAGTCATGAACTCAGAACGAGAATGTTAAAAATAGGTTACCTTGGCTAATTTTAAAGCACAACCTTTTGACCATATCCTCGCGACAGAGATCTTCATACTTCAGAATCTTCGCCGGAGGGACTGCATTGGCCAGTTCATTGATTGCCGGCACTAGGTGAGAAGTGGCCCCTCAGATGTCCTCACTGAGGTCTTCCGCGCCAAGCACCACGTCAGACTTCCATTTTTTGAAGGCGCCCTCCGTCGTTTTCCTCTCTTTCTGAGCTTTCTGCCTTCTACTCAGGGCATGTTCCTCCTCTATCTCTTGAGTCCGTTAGGTTTCTTATGTCCCGATCAGACGTCTCCTTTTCTAGCGGGCTGTGGGGGGCTAACATGTTGGGTTGTGACTATTGACGATGCCCTGAATGGGGGAGTCAAGTTTTGAGCAACCAGCGGGGCTGCTTCTTCAGTCACCTTTTAGGCCTCAACACTTGTTAACCATTTTTGAGAAGGACCGGCTCCAGCACGATCGGTTTTCTTTATTGCAACGGCCAATTGATCAAGATACTTCGGTCGCTTCAACATTCTTGTAAAGTCCAAAGGTAAAAACATGGTTAGTCCGGAATCCAAATAATTTCAAATCATCAGTATGCTAAAAAGATAAGGGGATTAGTTAGAAAGTTAGTGAGAATCTACCTAGCCGCCACGGGGCATTCGAAGGAGCAGTCCAGATAAGGCCCGACCCGACGAAGGCCGCGTCATTAACCAGTTTCTTCCAATGGTCAGCGTGTTTCCGAGCGAGCTTTATCCACACCCAGACCCTGTGAGAGACATTGGGATCATCCCTCTAGCAGGCTGAGGAGGATCAATGAGTTACAATTCTATCATAAAAAGGGAGAAATAAAAACATTAAGGGTTTGATTCTTAACCTCCCACCCTGAAAATGTCAGGGACTTCTGTCTCCTCCTCAAATGTTCTCAAGGCTCGACCCCAATCTCTCGTGTCCCAGAACCACGTGTTTTTGAAGTTCTTGGAGTCGTGAAGTTTGCGGATGATGTTTGATGACTCGGCGTAGACGGAGAGATAATTCCAATCGTGGTGTGTTCTGGGGTTGGCCTTCAGCATGTACGCCTCTTCACCTCTTCGAGGGTAGGTTCACCGAGGCCCACCCAATGCCAGATTACATCTAGGCCGGCTAAAATCCTCCAGCTGTTCAGGCTTAGCTAGTAGGGGGCGATCTCCATTTCCGCAAGCATATAAGCAAAGTAGGGCTGTATGGGTAGCCGAAGTCCGCATTCGAAAAAGGCTGGGAGAAAGGCAACCGAGCCCTCATCAGGTTGGATGGCGCGATCAAATGGACGGGGACTTCCAGGGCAATGTCTGGTGGAATCTCATAGCGATGACGAAGCAACAGGCCATCCTCGGTTATTTTGGAAGTACGTTTCATGTCCAACGCCGAGCAGTCAAGTTTTCCAAGATCTGGATCCTTCCGTGGAACTCTGTGATGATAAATGTCTTGCTCAATTTCGGAAGGAGTAAGGGTAGTGTAGACATTGCATTTTTGCATAACACCCGATGAGGAGTCTTATATGGAGACAACTCCCTCTTAGTCATGAAAGTCGCGGGAAAAGAACGTTGGAAGGGTAAAGTTGGAAAACACTATTTTTTATGGATTGCTCCGAGTTGTTTCGCTTCGGTTGCTTGCTATACCTCCGTTTCTAAGCTCACCTTAGGCCCAAAACTCCCCTAGACCACATACTAAATCAAATCCAATCCCAAATCCTAATTAGGAGATGCATTCCTTATTAGAAACCAATTAGGAGATTCCTTCCTAATCTAAAAAGGAAAGCCTTTCCCCTTTGCCTATAAAAAGAGGCCTTCACCCCCATTCACAACCCTAGCTCACATATCTCCCTCACACGCCCAAAGCACTCTCTTAAGCCTCCATTACACGCCCAAGCATCCCCCTGAACCCTCCATTGCCGCACCTTCAAAATCCAATAGCCTCCATTGCCGCCCCTTCCCTCCATCATCAACACCCTTCACGCCCAAGCCCTAAACTTAACCCTCCATTGCCGAGTTCCAGCCCCCATTCACAGCCCTAAAACACCCTCAAATAAACCTTATTTCCAGCCCTTAAGTTCCGCAAAAACACCCCCCAAAGCAGCTCCAAATCGGCGCCAAAACAGCCCCTGAAAACGGCTTCACTGCACTGGTGAACTGCCGAATTTAGTCTTCTGTTCTGGTCTGATTCTGTTGCGGTTTTAGCCTCCAAAACAGTCCTAAAACCATCTTAAAACCATCCCAGAAATCCCCAAAAAGTTTCCCCAAAAAACCTTTACAAACGCACCTCCCGAGACCACCAAAATCACCCAAAACAGTCCAAAAACGCCCAAAACAGTGACCTGAAACGCAGCGACCAAACGGCGGTGAAACGAAGGTAAAACAGCAGCCCGAGCATCAAAACAGCAAGGAAAACAGTGAGCAAACAATCTTGAAAAGTTTCGGATCATTCGCCCTTCCAACGGACTTGGAAAGCACTTCCAAAGATTGACGAAAGAGGTTAGACCTGAGGGTACCTTTTACTTATTTTCTTTTGTTTTATTTTTATTTATTTTAGAATATTATCGCATGAGAGTCGTTTGAAGCATGATGTGATTGTTGGATGAGCGGGATATGTGTTTCCCTTTTGTGGTATATCGGATGGAAACCCGGACGTAAATTCCATAGCCGATTCCGAATGGACGGTAGTATGGTCTGCACTCGGGATACAATACCACGTACCACTTAAGATACACGTATCTCGTCTCATCCAAATTTGTATTCGAGCATGATGTAGTTCTAGGTTGTTTATTTATTATTTTAAGCATGTTTTAACGTAGTTTCGTTATTTAATTTTAAAGCATGATTATGTTCGTTTTATGCATGACGTTTAGTTTAGTTTATATTTATGCTTTAGTCATTATTTGTTTGCATTGGTTCGATGGCTTAATTTGTTCAATGTGTGATATTGCGTGTTTATTGTTTAAAGATTTATTTTCAAGCATGCGAACTTAGATTAGGAGTTAGTTAGACGAAAACATGTTAGATCTAGGTAACCTTTGAACATGATCATTGAGTAGATGCGGTCGATTTATTGCATAAATTATATCATCACAATGACATAAGTAAGGGACCATTCCGAACCCAACGGTTTGAGGTCTTCCCTTGCGAGGGGTGAGTGCGGCCTTAAATCTTTGTCCCGGTTCACACCGGGTGGCGACTCCATTATTCTCCGGTCTAGTCCCCCCGCGGACTATTCCGTACTCTCAACTAGGCCCTGAGTCTAGAACAGCATGCGTCGCCCAGGTTCTGTTGTCTACAGTCTGGCGACTCCACTGGGGACAGAGAATCGGCCTCGAAATCATGTCTTGTGTTGTTTATAATTTATACATTAGTTGACCGTGTCTTAGTGGGTTGAAGGGGTTAATCAAAGGCTTAGTTAGAGCTAGGTGATGGTTGGGTGTCTTCCTTCATTCACTACCTTTCGAGGAAAAGCTGTGAAGGCACCTAGGTGATCATTACCCGTAGCTTGTTGTGATAGACTAGTTTGGAGGACTCGTTGTTTATTCCTGACACCAAGCGATAAGAGCCTAAGGGGCTTGGGTATTTAAGTGAGCCTCGCTCCACCCTCCCTCTGGGGAATCTACAACGGGAAATTCATTCGACAGTTAGTCACACACCATAACTCGTTGGCACGTACCGTAAGGTATAAAAAAGGTGCGCTCACTTGGACGTTTGAACCCTTGAGTGGGGAGTCCTAGTTGTGGGCAAACCTTCGTCAGCGAGAGCCTTTGTCCGCGCCCCGTGAACCCACTCATGAACCTTAGCCATAAGAACCCGTAGTTAGACATCTTATAATTAGGTGTGTGATGGGCCACCGTCATTTGGATCCAGTTGGACCTTTGTCAAAGGGTATGAACCTGTGGGCCATTTAAACTGGGGCAAGTTCATGTCTTTTAACAGTTGGGCCAAAAGCTTCTAGAATGCCAGTGGGCCATTTTGTGAATGGGCCTCTTATTATTTGAAGTCATTTAGCCATATCACCGCAAAGTGTAAACCTGTTGGGCCTTTTCAACTGGGACAAGTTTGACACCGCGCGATGGTGTGATTGAATACTTTGAAATGATAATGGGCCAAATAGTTTAAGTTTTCTTTTTTATAATTTTATATATTCCATGCATCGCATCATCTCATGCATACATGCATCATGTTAACCCTTGTGTCTTAAAAGCCATCATAGTTACCCGTTGGGTTAGGAAAAAAAAGAAGAGTCTTCCTTGGGAAATCCAGTATATCAGTCGGTCATTGCAAAGTTGACATCAGTATGAGCCTATATTCAAGTTGTTGAGGAAAGATCAACCAGTGAAATGGAACGAGCAGTGTCAGGAAGCATTTGACAGAATAAGGGAATATTTGGTGAAACCTCCTGTGTTGAAACCCCCGAGACAGGGTAGGCCTTTGGTACTTTATTTGGCTATTGAACCTGAAGCGCTGGGGGCGATGATGGTACAAGCCGATGAGACAGGGTGGAGCATGCTGTCTACTACCTCAGTAAGAAGCTGCTTCCATACGAGGCTCGCTATCAGGAAGTGGAGAAGATTTGTCTAGCAGTAGTATGGGCATCCAAGAAGTTACGCCACTACTTCCAGTCTTACAAGATCCAAGTGGTCGCAAAGGAGAATCCTTTGAAGTACTTGCACTCAGTACCCTCACTGGTTGGGAAGTTAGGCAGATGGTTAGTGCTGCTGACTGAATTTGACATCGAGTACCTCACCTCCAAGGTAATCAAAGGGCGAGCCGTGGCAGAATTCCTGGCCTTGCAACCTGTTGAAGGAGATCAGTATAAGTTTGAGTTTCCCGACGAGAAATCCAAGCCATAGCGGTCCAAGGATGGAAAATGTATTTTGACGGAGCAGTGAATTGCAAAAGAGAGCAGGGATCGGGATTGTAATAGTAACCCCTGGGGGAGAAACCCTGCCTCTGGCCAAGAGGCTAACTTTCGGAGTGACGAATAACATGGCTGAGTACGAAGCGTGTGCTTTCGGATTGACGGCATTGATAGCCTTGAGGGCTAAGAATGTTGAAGTTTTCGGAGACTCGATGTTGGTGATCCGGCAGATGCAAGGAGAATGGGAACTGAAGGAAGAACGGTTGAAGCCGTACTTGTTCCATCTCAGAAGTCTGGCACAGACTATCCCTGATTGTAAATTTCAGCATTTACCGAGAGAGGAGAATCAGATGGCAGATGCGTTGGCAACACTGGCCGCAACTGGGAAAATCCAGAGAAACTGGTAATGAGACCGCTTGTGTTGACAACGGCAAGCAAGCCAGTCTATGAGATAGGTAGAATCCTGGAAGTGGGGGTCGACGACGGGAAGCCCTGGTATTATGACATACAAAGGTATTTAGAGCGCGGGGAATTCCCAGGGGAAGCAAGCAGAGAAAGGACCGAGTGGCTATTCAGAAGTTGGCCTCTCAGTATGTGAGTTTGAAAGGAGAAATCTACAAGAGGCAGGCAAATGGAATTCAGCTGAAATGCTTAAACAGAGAAGAAGCTCAGAAGGTGATGGACGAGGTACATGCCGGAGTATGCGGGCCGCACATGAACGGATTGAACTTGTCCCGCAAGATTGTGAGACAAGGCTTTTACTGGTCAACCATGGAAGCTGACTGTGCGAAGCTGGTAAAGCACTGTCATGAATGTCAAGCACACGGCAATATGAGTCATTTGCCGCACACAGAGTTACATGGGCTGTCAGAGCCATGGCCATTCTCAGCATGGGGAATAGATATGATCGGGGAAATTCGACCGAATGCATCGAATGGGCATCGCTTTATAGTAGTAGCCGTAGACTACTTCTCAAAGTGGGTAGAAGCCGAATCTTTCCGCAATGTTACAGCAAAGCAAATGGCGAAGTTCATAGCTCGGAATGTCATTTGCCGGTATGGTATGCCGCACCATGTGGTCACGGACAATGGAGTCCAATTTCAGGGAGAAACCAAGGCAATGTTACAGAGGTACGGAATCGGCCATCACAAGTCCTCACCTTACAGGCCGCAGGCAAATGGGGCAGTCGAGGCAGCCAACAAGACAATAAAGACGATCTTGGCAAAGATGACTGAGAACTATAAAGACTGGGCTGATAAGCTACCATATGCTCTGTGGGGGTACAGAACATCTGTGAGAACGGCAACAGGAGCCACGCCGTATTCTTTGGTTTATGGAATGGAAGCGGTATACTGCCGGTGGAAATGAAGATGCAGTCCATGCGGGTACTCGTAGAAGCAGAATTGCCAGAGCAGGAATGGACCTCGCGAAGGTTTGAACAGTTGGCCCTGATGGATGAAAAGAGGATGAAGTCCTTGCATCACATGCAGATTTATCAGAAAAGGCTGGCTCGAGCATTCAACAAGAAGGTGCGGCCCACCAAGATCAAAAAGGGTGATCTGGTGCTTAAGCAGTCCAAGCCGTCAAAACAGACCCGAGAGGAAAGTTCAGACCAAATTGGGAAGGGCCCTACATTGTTCAGAAGGTAATGGGAAATGGAGCAGTAAGACTGTCAGACTTGGAAGGAAATGAGTTTACCGAGCCCATCAATGTTGACAGATTGAAGCTGTATTTCGCCTGAGGGGCAGAAGACTGGATGGTCACCTGCAGAAGACCTAACCCAACAGGATAAAGAAAAATCATGCATCCATGCATACACATAACCCATTATTGTATTCTTTTTGTTTTCGTGTTTTGTGTTTTGTGTGTTTTGTATTCACAGGTTTTGAAAAGAGATAAGCCAATCAGAAACAGCGAAAGCACTGTATTGAGTTTGGGTAGAAATCCCGGGGCCGAGGTCCACATCGGTGTTAAGGTTCAGATGGTGAATTGTGGGTTGAGGCCCACCTTGAGTTTGAGTTTTGGGGAATGGATCCCAGAGGGCGAAGCCCACAATGGTCAGCAGTAGAAAGGAAGAATTCCTTTGAGTAAGTTAGTGAGTGAGTGAAAAAAAAAAAAGTGTGAGAAAGAAGTCTTCGGTAATTTGATATATGTCTGTCCGGTGATGACATTGTGTGCAATAGGTAGAAGCCTTAGAAACGATGAGTGCTGGAAGTGTTCTTCGCCGGTATGCTGAATAGATTGATCTTGATTAGACTCATAAAGCACATGAATATGGGATCTCAACAATAGAAGCCTGAGTGGTTGACGAAATGACTAGCTGAAGAGACAGGAGATCGGTGAATGACCGTTTGCCTGGATGTCCACCCTGAATTACAGACGCTATGATATATGATATGGTCAGAAATAACAAAATGTCTCTGCGAGAAAAGAAAAGAAAAGAAAAGAAAAGACCGCCTATAACCGATAAGCGTGAAGCTACCCATGGGCGAGTATTAGGACCACCATGAGGAGAAATGCTACTTAAAGGGTAGGTGTGTCAGAAAGAGAAAAGAGAAAAAGAAAAAGAGAAAAAAAAAAAGAAAAAAAAAGAGTTCCGAATGAAAAGAATGAGACAAGAGTGCAATATAGAAGACCGTATCATATTGAGTATGCTGAAGTAATCACAGAATGTGATTAAGACATTCAGGTTGGTTAGACCCACTGATCCGATTCTCCGAAGCGAAATCATCGAGTTGGCTTGCTTATGGAATAAGCTGTGAAAGATCCTTGGCACACACACACTAGGAGTCTAGTTTGGATCACCTATTCAGACGATCGGAGTTGAGCATATCGGGTACTTTGAAGATTCTCTGGCTTTGACACCAAGCATTCGTTGAGGACGAAAATATATCCAATTATCAAGGATTATCTTATGAGAGGAATTACAATATGCTAAGAGGAATTAGTGGCATCAGTTTCAGTGTCTGCCGAGAATGGCATTCTGGGGGCGAGGCCCATATCACATCAGTTTCTGCCGAGGATGGCATTCTGGGAGCGAGGCTCACGTCAGTTTCAGTTTCTACCGAGAATGGTATTCTGGGGGCGAGGCCCATATCACATCAGTTTCTGCCAAGAATGGCATTCTGGGAGCGAGGCTCACATCAGTTTCAGTTTCTGCCAAGAATGGCATTCTGGGAGCGAGGCTCACATCAGTTTCAGTTTTTTTGCCGAGAATGACATTATGGGAGCGAGGCTCACATCAATTTCAGTTTCTGCCGAGGATGGCATTCTGGGGGCGAGGCCCTTATTACATCAGATCATTACAGTCCGGGAATGGACAGCTCGGGAATGAGCACGCCGAGAATGGCACTCCGGGAATGGAGATTTAGTCCGGGAATGGACAGTCCGGGAATGGACAGCTCGGGAATGAGCACGCCGAGAATGGCACTCCGGGAATGGAGATTTAGTCCGGGAATGGACAGTCCGGGAATGGACAGTCGGGAATGAGCACGCCGAGAATGGCACTCCGGGAATGGAGATTTAGTCCGGGAATGGACAGTCCGGGAATGGACAGCTCGGGAATGAGCACGCCGAGAATGGCACTCCGGGAATGGAGATTAGTCGGGAATGGACAGTCGGGAATGGACAGCTCGGGAATGAGCACGCCGAGAATGGCACGCCGAGAATGGCACTCCGGGAATGGAGATTAGTCCGGGAATGGACAGTCCGGGAATGGACAGCTCGGGAATGAGCACGCCGAGAATGACAGTTCGGGAATGGACAGCTCGGAATGATCACGCAGATGGCACTCCGGGAATGGAGATCGGTTCGGGAATGGACCACAACGATGACAGTTCGGGAATGGACTCATCATCACATCATATCACAGCAACACTCCGGGAATGGAGATCGGTTCGGGAATGGACCACAACGATGACAGTTCGGGAATGGACTTCATCACATCATATCACAGCAACACTCCGGGAATGGAGATCGGTTCGGGAATGGACCACAACGATGACAGTTCGGGAATGGACTTCATCAAATCACATCACAGTAAAACTCCGGAATGGAGATCGGTTCGGGAATGGACCACAACACGGTGACAGTTCGGGAATGGACTTCACCACACCACAGCACATCAGCGGTTCGGGAATGGACCAGAGGTCGAAGCACCTCAACAACATCAACTCAACACAGCATGGTGAGTCAAGTGGCAGCTGGCGAGCCAGGTAAGTAAAAATGCATTGCACGTACTTTGATAGAACTGTCATTGTCACACACTGCACGAGTCCCATCAAAGTGGGGGCGACTGTAGACATTGCATTTTTGCATAACACCCGATGAGGAGTCTTATATGGAGACAACTCCCTCTTAGTCATGAAAGTCGCGGGAAAAGAACGTTGGAAGGGTAAAGTTGGAAAACACTATTTTTTATGGATTGCTCCGAGTTGTTTCGCTTCGGTTGCTTGCTATACCTCCGTTTCTAAGCTCACCTAGGCCCAAAAACCTCACTAGACAACCTACTAAATCAAATCCAATCCCAAATAATTAGGAGATGCATTCCTTATTAGAAACCAATTAGGAGATTCCTTCCTAATCTAAAAAGGAAAGCCTTTCCCCTTTGCCTATAAAAAGAGGCCTTCACCCCCATTCACAACCCTAGCTCACATATCTCCCTCACACGCCCAAAGCACTCTCTTAAGCCTCCATTACACGCCCAAGCATCCCCCTGAACCCTCCATTGCCGCACCTTCAAAATCCAATAGCCTCCATTGCCGCCCCTTCCCTCCATCATCAACACCCTTCACGCCCAAGCCCTAAACTTAACCCTCCATTGCCGAGTTCCAGCCCCCATTCACAGCCCTAAAACACCCTCAAATAAACCTTATTTCCAGCCCTTAAGTTCCGCAAAAACACCCCCCAAAGCAGCTCCAAATCGGCGCCAAAACAGCCCCTGAAAACGGCTTCACTGCACTGGTGAACTGCCGAATTTAGTCTTCTGTTCTGGTCTGATTCTGTTGCGGTTTTAGCCTCAAAACAGTCCTAAAACCATCTTAAAACCATCCCAGAAATCCCCAAAAAGTTTCCCCAAAAAACCTTTACAAACGCACCTCCCGAGACCACCAAAATCACCCAAAACAGTCCAAAAACGCCCAAAACAGTGACCTGAAACGCAGCGACCAAACGGCGGTGAAACGAAGGTAAAACAGCAGCCCGAGCATCAAAACAGCAAGGAAAACAGTGAGCAAACAATCTTGAAAAGTTTCGGATCATTCGCCCTTCCAACGGACTTGGAAAGCACTTCCAAAGATTGACGAAAGAGGTTAGACCTGAGGGTACCTTTTACTTATTTTCTTTTGTTTTATTTTTATTTATTTTAGAATATTATCGCATGAGAGTCGTTTGAAGCATGATGTGATTGTTGGATGAGCGGGATATGTGTTTCCCTTTTGTGGTATATCGGATGGAAACCCGGACGTAAATTCCATAGCCGATTCCGAATGGACGGTAGTATGGTCTGCACTCGGGATACAATACCACGTACCACTTAAGATACACGTATCTCGTCTCATCCAAATTTGTATTCGAGCATGATGTAGTTCTAGGTTGTTTATTTATTATTTTAAGCATGTTTTAACGTAGTTTCGTTATTTAATTTTAAAGCATGATTATGTTCGTTTTATGCATGACGTTTAGTTTAGTTTATATTTATGCTTTAGTCATTATTTGTTTGCATTGGTTCGATGGCTTAATTTGTTCAATGTGTGTGATATGCGTGTTTATTGTTTAAAGATTTATTTTCAAGCATGCGAACTTAGATTAGGAGTTAGTTAGACGAAAACATGTTAGATCTAGGTAACCTTTGAACATGATCATTGAGTAGATGCGGTCGATTTATTGCATAAATTATATCATCACAATGACATAAGTAAGGGACCATTCCGAACCCAACGGTTTGAGGTCTTCCCTTGCGAGGGGTGAGTGCGGCCTTAATTTTTGTCCCGGTTCACACCGGGTGGCGACTCCATTATTCTCCGGTCTAGTCCCCCCGCGGACTATTCCGTACTCTCAACTAGGCCCTGAGTCTAGAACAGCATGCGTCGCCCAGGTTCTGTTGTCTACAGGTAGTATCAAGTTCCTCTACGTTAGGTGCCCCCGAGCTTGAGGAAAGTTCTTCGGCATGAGAAGACGGAGGTTTTGCAGGGTTTGCCGAGGAAGAATCGATGTCAAACATTCCTAACATTCGAAATAGGTGAGAAGGTCAGTCAATGGTTAATTTTAAACACCAGTAATTCGGGAAACTACTTTAAAGTTTCGGGAACTTAGACCTACAGTCTCTACGTGCCTCAGCAATAGCCACAAAACAACAAATCCTTTCCTAACAGTATCAAGCCAAACACGAAACCTAGAACAACTCGAAATTATCTTAACCTATTACCAATCATCCCGCCAAAAGCACATGCATAACAAAAATCCCAAAACTGGGGCATGTTTCACCATATACAACAGGAACACAAGCACGTACAAAAGAAAAACAACAAAGTTCATAGCCCATAAAACATAAAGTGAGGAGGTCGTTTGGAGAGCTACTTGATTCTTCTTGAAGGTCTGAATTTGCTCTGCGCGGTTTGGTGGTTCGTTGATTTTGCTGGTCACGGTTAGGAGAAAAGAAACCTTTTGCAATTGGGACGATTCGAATTTTTGTTAAAGATAGGAAAAATGCTTACTTTGCCTTTTTATAGTTGGTTCGGTGCATCTATGACCGTTGGATTAAGAGAAAGCATCGAATATGCGCCATGTGTCAAGTTTAGGAGTGATCTGTTAGAATTAGATGAATGGTTGAGATCAGACGTATGTTGAGTTGGCGGTGAACGACCGATTTTGTTGGTTTTGGCGGGAAGCCGGCAGATGGTTGACAAGTGTCAGGCTCAGACCCTAGAAATGACTTGATGGGTATTTAAGGGGATGTGACAGTCGCTCGTCTCAAGGGACGGCTTCCAGAAGGGTAAGGAGGGAAATTTCACTTTCTGGGAAAGACGTTGGGGAATACATCTGATCGAGCACATAAATTGCACCATGGACGAGATGGTTTCGGGTCGTGGTAATTTTATTTTTTGGATTTCAAAAACCGACCGCCGGTTGATCAGCCATACCATTTTTTTTGGAGTTCCCGACACCAACTCGTACACTTATTGGAACCGAGAACTATGGGACAAATATTGATGAAAATTTCTAGCACTAAGACATTTGAACAGTGTAGCAAGGGTAGAAATGATATTTTCCTCATCTTGGAAGCCAATTTCAATAAGGGTGGATTTTCTCTTGACTAGACCCTGAATACCGGCCTGACCTTCAGAGTGGTGCCGACCATACGACTTGACATGTTCTAACGGTCAAGGCCGACCACTTTCAGCACGTGCCCGAATACTGCCAGATCGACAAAAGCATCCTCAATTCAGAGGATCATTTTGATTGACCTCTTGGAGACCGATCAATCGGTAATATATCTCAGACTCTTTCCTATACCACTTCCCACCACTTGATCCTCTCAAGATTATCAACATCACACTCGCATGGGGCAAAGTGCAGGATAGATATGAAACATCACTTCACATGGGGCAGAGAGCGAGATAGGTATGAAACATCACTTTCGCATGGGGCAGAGAGAGAGATAGGTATGAACAGAGTACGAGGTAATGTGTTGACTTTCAACCAGATAGCTTTGGGGAAAAGAGCCGGTCAATGATTCAGGAATCCACATGGGTGAC
This sequence comes from Zanthoxylum bungeanum, assembly GCA_019454045.1. Lineage (NCBI taxonomy): Eukaryota > Viridiplantae > Streptophyta > Magnoliopsida > Sapindales > Rutaceae > Zanthoxylum > Zanthoxylum bungeanum. The sequence continues at coordinate 11,890 of SKCR01033876.1, read as the reverse complement.
GTCACCTAGGTTTAGGAACGATGCTACATATTCACCAGTATAAAAAGGGAGGGGAGAGACATTTGTAGAGGTTGGTTAGTTAATGGTCAACAAAAGATCTTGGAAAGAGAAAAGAACTATCTTGTAAAGGCAGAACACAAACAGCTCGGTTTCACACTGACCAGTCATAAAACAGGTCGGTCGAGCACGTTTCAGTAATAAAACACGCCCACTCTTTTTGTGCCTTTGGACGTAGGCTGGATCCACCCCGCCGAACCACGTTAAACTCTTTGTTGATTGTGTGTTTTATCCGTTTTTTTGTCAAAATTTGTTTTTAGTCCCCCGTAACCTAACAAATTCAAGGTTGGAGGAGGATTGTCTCGGGAGCACTATCCTGATATTGCCCCTGAGACCAAAATCACCCGTCAACACCGTGTAAATTAAATAGATGGATGGGCTAATGAGATAGATAAATGACCAAATTACTCTAAACAAATATAAATCAAGGTCGAGTAAAGTGTAATAATTTGAGGAAATTATCGAGTAAGTATGACTAAAGTCATGTAGGATCCAGTAAGTCGATTATGATCTATATAATTATAACTGTGTTATGTATTTTCCACTGTTTTTGAAAATCAAATCTGATCGGTCAGTCATATCGATTGAATCGGAAATCGATTATGAGTCCGATCCGATTAATCGATAATTTAGATAATAAAAAAAGATCAAATTCAATAAAAATTAATAAAATCTGTCAAAATCGGTGAATCAGACTAGACCGGTTCAAATTTTTTTTTTTTAAATTTTTAAAACCAAAAATTAAAATTAAAATTTTTCATAATTTTTAATTAATAAAAATATTTAAGACATATGTCGATTTTATCAATTTTTTCAAAATAATTTAACCGATTAAATCACTAATTCATTAAATTTTTTGAATGACAGATTTTATCATTGATGTCTGATTTAGATATGAAACACTGATATTTTCCTAAAACATGTTCCAAAGATATCTACATAAAAGAGATTGTCAACTCAGTCAAAATACTTACGTGTAATTTTCATCTTATTGTGACATATTTGTCTTCTCTCTTTTTTTATCATTTAATATTTCCTTATTAGTCTTGTTTCTCTCTCTCCATACATAGTAAAGTGATCAAGTTTTGAAAATAGATTGTTTTGAAAATCAGATCTATAGGTTGGTTGAACCGATCGAACTTAAAATTGATTATGAATTCAATTTAATTGAATTTTAAAAATTGAGATTAAAAAAATCGGTCTAAATTCAGTAAAATCGGTGAATTGGTTTGATAGATTGTAAACTCAATTTTTTTTTTGAAAAATCAAAAAATAATTTTTAATTAATTAAAATTATTTATGATATTATTTGATTCTACCGGTTCAACCGAGTAAATCAGTTATCCATTAAATTTTTTAAATCATCGATTCAATTACCGATTTGATTTTTAAAATACTCGATAATAATAAAATTAAGGAGATAGAAAATATTTTCACTCTTCATTTTCTCTACTCTAAAACAACTCTTAACCACCAAGACTTTCTCCTCCTCCTCTACTCTTTCTAGCATAGGAAAATCAAACAATCAATATTTTTTCCTTTTCATGCTAATAATAAGATGATTTTTTATTATCCTTTTCCCTCTTCCTTTATGTCTCTCTTTTTTGGGGTGTTCAAGGGTCCCGAGATTCGAACCCAAAATTTGAGAAGTGAAACTCGATCGGGTTGGGTCAGGTCGGATGGGTTGTCCAAAAAAATAAAATTTTTAAATGAATTAATTATTTTGGAATATAAATATTAGCTATTTTATGTTTCGAAAATTATCATATATATAAAGTTTCAAGACAACAAAAGTAATAAATAAATGAAATAATAGTAAAAAATTTTAAAAAATAATAAAAGTTTAGGAAAAATAATAAAATTATTATATTTTCGGATCGGGTCGGATTTTAATGTCAAACCCGTGACCCGACCCGAAAACTCATTATCTTTGTTTGAAACCTGCCCGGACCTGAGCTTCGATAAGCCCGATCTGAGCTCAAGAATTATTATTAAAGCCCGGGTCTGGGAAAAGCCCGACCAGTACTATTACCGGACGGGCTGGCCTGTCTCGGGTCGGTTTTATCCAGCCCAACGTTTTTTACAAAAGAGTTATATATATAATTCATTTTTGTGTGAGTGTATTATTTTTCTTAAGTCCAGACAGGGTCGGGCTCAGACTTTTTGAGTTGAGCTCGATTCGGACCCGATATTGATTGGGTCTCTAATTTTAAAATCCAGCTCGAATTTTTTGATCCCGGACAATATCAAAATCTGAACGGACCAGACCAAACCAAACCAGGCCCATATTTTTTTTTTCCATGTATAATTTTCTCTCCCTTTATGACCCTTCGGTTTGGTTATGAGAACCGAGACGAAGCTAGTGGAGTGGAGGGCTGTGGTCTGGGTAGCTTGCCAAATTTTATTTATACCCCTTAATTTTTTTTAAAAAATAAATTAAAATATAGTCTTATAAAAAATAATGTCCTAATGTTTCTACATTCCTTCTAATCCTTACTCAATATCTACGAAATATTAAAGTAATTTATTTTTGTTAACCAATCCTGATTAATTAAAAACTTTCATCAATATCTACAAAATATTAAAGTAATTAATTTTTAAAAAATAAATAAATAATAATTTATATTTTTCTCAATGGGAGGCCATCCTTTGACATTCTTGTCTGAGCCCATGTGACTCTTGAAAACTAAAGTAGCAAGGATTCATGCCATAAAAACTGCACGTGGTCTAAACATTTTTGTCAAATGAAATGCATCCTCTTTAAAGTTTCTCCCTTCAGAAAAATTTGTCTATTTTTGGGTTGAAATACAAACAAAACCAAATGATTGAATAAAATTCCACCTGTTTTATCTTTTTTTTTTTTGGGTAATAAAATCCCAAGAGGAAAATAGAATAAATAGCAAATTTCCAATCACGGCCGTAAAAGAATTGTTTGCATAAAAACACTTTTGACAATATGACATGAATATCAAATTAAAGGCAACAAATAAATTTTTGGATCATCTACCAACCTCAAAAATTAAAAAAAAAATGCTCTATTATCAATTTTTTTTTTTTTAAAATTTAAACTTTCGATGCCAAATCCCGATAGAACAATCTTTATCATACTTTTAAGGTTTATCGCAACCTTTACATACATCAAAGTAACAACTATTAATAAATTTTTTTTTTTGTGTCGTTGGTAAGATTTAATATACACGTTGTCGAAAATAAAAATGAATGCGACTGATTTCACTTTAGGTAGCTGCGAACCTCACTTAAAAGTATAAACAAGAAGAAGAAGCTGACCCAATGGCAATGGTTTGATAGTATAATTAAGGATCTCATTTTAAAATCATAGATTCGAATTTTAAAAATTAGAGATTTTATCTATTATATTTAAATCTAGAATAAATGATTTTATAACAGAATTTACTAAGATTCTAAAAAAGGAAGAAGAAGAAGCAGCTGACAAAATCCGACAAATTCACAAAGAAAAGCTATACTTGCAAGTAGAGTGGCAAAAGCATGATGTCTTTGTTTTGTTTTGTTTTGTTTTTGTTTTTACTATTTTTGTTATAGTTTAATAACTTTGTTGGGAGGAGAGAGAAAGAGACAATGGGTTTTGGACTTTTAGATAGAAAGAGAGAGCAAGTTGGTGGTTGCTGTAGCTGTCTTTGCCACCAGTTTTAACCTTTTTAATGGGTCCTTGAAATCCTTCAGCCTCTAAACTCAAGTGGGTCATTCATTGTTTCGAGGTCCTACTACTATCCCACTTGTTGCTCTTTGCCTTTCTTCATCTCTCTCTCTCTCTTTTTTATAAACCCTTCAATGAAGAAAGATCCATTTGCTCTTTTTTTTTTTTGGTGGTTTTGTTTGGGGTTCAATCTTTATGCATATTCTGCTAGTTGAAGTTCATATTTATCAAGATATTTGATGTTGCTAGTATATGATTGTATTGTGATTGTGTGTTAACTCTATCTTTATGTATTTGATTTGTAAAAAGGCTGATGTTATTTTGTCATCTTTCACTCAAAGCATCTGGGCTCTGCTGGGTATTTGCTTCAAATGGTTGATTTGGGGTCACTTGGATTGCTTTCAAGTTTCTATTTTTTTTCCCTTTGTGATTTAGATTTAGATTTAGATTGAATTTCATGCTTGGTCCAAGACAATGGAGATGTTTATGGCCAGATTTTTATTTCTTTAGCATTCAATACCTTAGCTTTGTTGGATTAATATGAAGAATCTGCTCAAGAAGCTCCATATCACATCTAATCAATCGGATGATGCAGAAGGTTCAACTTCTTCAAGGGGGAGTAAGTCTAATGAATTAGGTTCTGTTCATAATCCTGAGGCTAATAATTATAAACCCAATTCAGGTCTTTCAAATTGGTTAAATTCAGTTGTAAACAGAAAAAGTCCAAGTCCCCCATCTTCTTCAAACGTTAGAAGGGTAACTGAGAGAACAGAACCAGCTGATTCCACAAGTGTTTCTGGTTTAGATGTTGCTTTAGATTCTATGCTCCGTGATTCTGGGTCTGCTAGCTCGAGGGATCCTGATATTGAAGAGGAGTATCAAATACAATTGGCTTTGGAATTGAGTGCAAAAGAGGATCCTGAGGCTGTTCAGATTGAGGCTGTAAAGCAAATCAGTTTGGGTTCTTGTGATCCTGAGAATACCCCAGCTGAAGTTGTTGCCTATAGATACTGGGTAAGTTTGATGTTTGCCTCTTCTTCAACAGGTCTAATTGATTCAGGTTTTGCCGCACTTTGTCTTCATAGTTATGTAATAGCTTTTTTTTTTTTTGGTGGAACACTTACTTCACTGCCCATTACTTTTAGTTTAATTTTGATTTACTTTGGTGTTTAATTATTTTTGTATCATTTGCTCACTTCTCATCTTTCTGATTGGCCCGGGAATTTTATACATGAAATCCAAATCCCATAATGCTTTGCTTGGATATGAAACCATTTGTTTGGTGATGATGTTTGTGTTGCTCAACCACTTGAAGGCTTCCACGTTTATGAAGCTTGGGAATAACATGTCGTAGCAAGTAATGCTACTTTTTAGTCACACTTGGGAAATAATGTTACTAAGTATTGAAATTATTCGTATTTCCTGGGGGCCTATACATGCCTTTTTTCCTGAAGCCTTAATTACAACAAGGCCATTGATCTTTCCCTTTGAAAATTTTGTATAATTACTGTAAAGTGAAGTAACTGATGGGATAATTGTTTTTCTGTTGGCTTGTTAATTATTCTTAATACTTTTGAACTTACTAAGATGTCTACGTTTATATGAGCTGTATGTCTATATGCTGTACTATGTTTAAATTGATTACTAGTATGTTTGGCATTATTTTGCATCATGTTTATTTTCCTTTCTAACCTGTCTCATATCGTAGATTTGTTCGTGCTTCACAGAATTACAATTCTCTTAGCTATGATGAGAAGATCATGGATGGATTTTACGATCTATATGGAATCCATACTGACTCCACCTCAGACAGAATGCCATCCCTTGACGATCTTCAAGGAACACCTGTTTCAGATGGTATCACATGGGAAGCAGTTTTGGTCAATAGGGCCGCTGATTCTAATTTGTTAAAACTTGAACAAAAGTCCTTTCAGGTGGCTGTCCAATCAAGATCGCAATCTACAGCATTTGTGGGAAGTGATTTGGTGCGAAACCTTGCTGTTTTAGTATCTGATTACATGGGTGGACCAGTTGGGGATCCTGAAAACATGTCAAGAGCATTACGAAGTCTTAGTTACAGTTTGAAAGCAACTCTTGGTAGCATAGTTTTGCCGCTTGGTTCGATGACAATTGGGTTGGCTCGTCATCGAGCATTGTTATTTAAGGTACATGCTCCACTAAGTTATTTATTTCTCCTGGTAAGGTGCTCCAGCTATTTATTTATGACTTGAAATTTTGATATTGCTCCTGTAGTCCTGTTAGAGTAGAATGGATAAACTTATTCCAGGGTGCTTTTATCAACTTGATGACACAGGGAGTGTTTTCTATTCAAATCCAAAGTTTAATTGCCTTCTTGAAATATTAGGCATGCTTAGCTTCCCTCATAACTGAAAAATTTCTGTACTTAATCTGTTTTATGTTTAGTCATATCATTTTGTAATTGTTTTCTAGGTTGATTGTCATTGGTTCATGTCTGCACTTCGGCACTTGCTAATAATGATCATTTCATGTAAGTGCAATTCAGATCTACTGTTTCAAATTAGGTTAAATAAGATATCTTGAAAATAAGCTCAATTTTTGTGATCATCCTTGATGAAGTCTCTTTGAACCTGCACGATAGAACATCTTACTGTTCAGGAATTTGTATGTACGTCCTATTTGCTTCTTTGAGTCTAATAGGAAATGCTTCTAGCCTGTATTGATTCATTAAAAGATTTTCCATTACGGATTTGTTAGAAAGGTTTACTGTTATAAATGAAATATTTACCTTATTGAAGACAATCCTCTCAACTCTGTGATATCTGTATTGTTCCTTGGTAACATTTCTTGTCATTGTTGGGAATAATCTATTACTTTTTCCCAATAAAAGTAATTTCTTTCATTGTGGAAAATTATTGCTATTTCTTTGTTACAATCATCCCACTTTAGGTGGAGCTCTGTTTCAAAGAGATTGGAATCAGTCCTTTGATTAAATAAAGTAAAAATGGATACATTTCCAATCTTTTGCAACTGTTCTGCTTTGACTTGTGGTTCCATAGATTCTTGCATACGCTTATGCTTATTTCTAGAAACTTCAAAAGATTTGATGTATTTCACATGGTCACCAGACACCTTCAAATTGAAATTTTGGAATTACAAATTCGGTCAATGGTCAACCAAACAAAGGTATAGGTTGTGTTGAGTAGTTGGATGACTTATGAGTAGATCAACACCCACATGGCTCTCTTAAGGTCAATCTGTTGGTCAGGATTGGTACTTTATGGATTGGGCTTCCCTCTGCCTGGTTAGTGCTTCATCATCTGTTTGGGACCCCGTATCCAGTGAGCTATCTGCACAAAGCACAAATATCAGGCGTCCTGGCAAGGGCCACTGACAAAAACCCTCTGCAATCAAATGAGATTAGGGACCTACTTCTGTTTTTGGAGGAAGAAATTCTCAGATGCAGAGAGACTATGTAAAGAGAAGCTGTTGTTTTTCTAACCTGCCTTTCATTTATATAGAAGTGAGATTAGAATAAAAGCTTCCCAGGAGGCTTCATTTATACTGAGGCAGTGGCAGAGTTTAGGTGTCAGGCTTGTTTAATCGCTGATTGTGCTAGTTTGCACTTCAAGCCAAGTTTTCCATTTGTTTAGTGGTCCATCAAATGCTGAATCATGTAGGTCTTCTAGGAAGCTGCTAGACCCGCTGTGTCAGGCAGCTGCTATACCCACTGTGTCAGGAAGCTTGCAGCAGTCCGGTCCTTAAATTTGAAACTTATAATCAACTATGACATAATATTTGTTTGCTTGATGAGACAAAAATGATGAAAATAGTAATTTGTGGAAGTTTCTTTACAATATGCATAGCTCCATAATAATTTACAATTTTCCTTTATTTCTTGTTATATGGAAGTGAATTCCTTTATAACTCGTTCATGTCATTCATTTCCAGCCAGCCTATAGCATTCTGTAAATCATAGGTTAACAATTACTTCAGTTTATATGGGTTTAATAGTATAGCTTTCTTTTTATAAGTAAAACTTATATATTAGAGCATTTATAATCGTGATTTTAACAAGTTGGTAGTTGTTAGGTTGTCAGTCGCATTTTTGCTAAATTCTGTAATTACCTTAAAGATACTTTTTGCAAAGTTTTGTTATGAGAGGTGAGGTAAAATATGTAAAATAAAAAGGTTACTTTTGAACATTAAACTTTTTAGAAAAGCTCAAACAGGTTTTTCAGGTGAAGCTCAAAATTTGAGCTTTTTTAGTAGATGTACAAACTTTAATTTTTCAAAAAGCTTTTAGTATTAAAAAACTCTTTTAGCTTCCTCATATTTGTTTGTGATATTTGAGTTTTCTATATGCACTGTTCATCATAACCCTTGTTCATCAATTAATCTTAGTGCCTAAAAGTTTTTTTTTTTTGTGAATTGTGTATCTTCCACTTAGTCTACATTGTCATGTAGGTTTTGGCTGATAGTGTGGGGATCCCTTGCCGATTGGTGAAAGGACAACATTATACAGGTTGCGATAATGAGGCAATGAACTTTGTAAGGATTGATAATGGAAGGTAAATGCTATTACAATTTGAACTTAAATGTTTTTGCAATGTGAACGGACACTAAGATCTCAAGGGTTTAGTTCACTGAAGTAAAGTTCACATGATATATCATTTATGTGAGTAGATTCTTTGTTTTCCTCTCAAGTGAAAAAACCGTCTTTTGGGGCATATGATGATACTGTATTATAGATTTGTAGTTCTCAAAATGATTTACTTTCATTACATGAGATATTCTTAGACAATAAATCTTCAGTGGGCTTCATATATCTTAAGATTTACTATGGGTTTCCTTCTTTGGTTTGATAATATAAATGGCCTAACAACATCATAATTGAGACAATGACTACCATAGTAGCTGTGAACTGTTGTTTTCTGTTGACCATTTTAAAGATGATTAACAAAGGATAATGTGAACTTCAGGGAATACATTGTTGATCTAATGGCAGATCCCGGCACTCTTATTCCTTCTGATGCAGTTGGATCATATGATGACTCTTTCTATTCAGCCAGTCCTTTGTCCAGAGACGTTGACTCATCTCATGTAGCGTCATCCAGCAGTGGGGTTGGGAGCTCATTTGAAGAGCATTCTGAGTTTGGGACATTTGACAAGAGATCCAAGTTCAGGAACTCTGCTGCTGTAGCAGGTCAATCTGATGACACAGGAAAATCTAGTACCTTTTTGAATCTAACTGGGACAACTAAAGGTGAAGAAGAATCAAAGATACTCGAGGAGGATAAGAATCCTTCCAATATGGAGAAGACCCTTGTACGAGAGTTTCCCAACAAGCCTAATTATCCTTATGCACATGCAAGATCTCCTTCCTGGACTGAAGGTGTTAGCTCTCCTGCTGCTCGTAGAATGAAAGTGAAAGATGTTTCACAATACATGATTGATGCGGCAAAAGAGAATCCACAATTAGCTCAAAAACTTCATGATGTATTGCTCGAAAGTGGTGTAGTTGCTCCTCCAAACTTGTTTACTGAAATTTATTCTGAGCAATTAGATGTGTCAACAGTAGAGGTCAGGTCCCCAACTGAAACTAAGGATGAAAATAAGCAGGGTATCGGAATCCAAGAAAGAAAGAATCAAGATGATCCAAGTCCAGCTCGTTTTTTGCCGCCTTTACCTCGTCCTAGAGCCCATTCTAAGAAAACTCATCATTTTGATCAACCTGAGCATCTTAAACCTGCAGAAGGTCTAGGGTTAAGTTATCAATTTGATGTAATAGGAGCTGCTGCACAGCCTGTTTCACAACTGTCTGAAGTGGCGCCGATAAAATACCGAAAAGACATTCCTGTTGCTGCTGCTGCTGCCGCCGCAGCAGCAGCTGTTGCATCTTCAATGGTAGTTGCTGTAGCAAAGTCAAGCACCGACTCAAATCTTGAACTTCCTGTAGCAGCTGCTGCCACTGCTACTGCTGCAGCAGTGGTAGCAACAACTGTAACTGTTGGTAAGCAGTATGAGCAAGGTACACGGGATGATGGAGATGCGGACTCTGCTGCTTTTGATCCTCGTGGTACCGGTAGTGGAGGTCGGGAACGTAATTCTTTGGGGGCTAATTCAGAAGTATCAGATCATTCAGCTGGTAATGATAACTCAAAATCTGATGCTGGAGATGATGTTGCGGAGTGTGAGATTCCATGGGAGGAAATCACCTTGGGTGATCGTATTGGACTTGGTATTGACTCATACTATTCTACGTGTTTTTATTACAATGTGTCCCTAGATTATCAAGATTCCAAGTTATTCTCAGATAAGATAAGTATAATCTTTTGGTTCATTTTTATGTTTTCAGGATCTTGTGGAGAGGTATATCGTGGGGACTGGCATGGAACTGTGAGTTTTCATTAGCTGACCCAAAAATTTAACCTTTTTTTTTTCCGGTTCAGTCTCATGTCAATGATCGATCTATTCATATCTATTTTTTTCTTTTCAGAGATTAATATTTTGAACGAAAGTAGTCTACTAGAAAGCCGAGTAGCTCATAATTAGCCATTTGGCGAGTAGGATGGTGAATATATTAAAAATTTTGTGGGGAAATTATGAACTAAAATGAATATGATGCAAAGGGTTGATCTCTTCGTGGGGATCTTCCTCCAATTTTTCAAAAGACTACTGTGTTGCTTGCTTCTAAAAGCCATGGGGATTAAGAAAGGAAATACTAAACATTGAAGGAAACAAATTGAATGATGACTTGTGTTAAAAAAGACATAATTATGCTAAGAAAACATCTAAAGAATCCAAATCTGCAGGATTACTCTTTGCATGTTTGACTTGCACACATTTGGTACATGATCTTCCAAAGTCTTATAAATTTCCATGAAAAATCATTAGGTTTTTCTTTCAATATTAATGGTGGGAAACATTTCTTGGAAATTAATCTCTGCTAAACTTCTAGAGAATTCTCAAAGTTTTGTGAATGGCTTAAGATTTATGAAAGTTGTTTTCTTTTTTTTTTTGGTATGCATGCTCTAAGATAAAATTGTGCATCTTAGTGAAATTAATTGGTCAAGGCATTCACTAGGACTGTGATGGTCATTGTTTCATTTAGATGCTTGGAAGTAGCCCGGTACAAAAGGTATGTACTCAGTGGTGGAGTCGCTGAGGGACGAGAGGGGGCTGTTACCCCTGCTCTGTCTGCAAAATTTTCATAATGGTTTTGTTTCCTGGTAAAATAACCCCAGCTGGGGTGGGTTTATAATTTAATACGTTAAAAAATCCGGTCTTTCAAGGAAGAAGCCTAGTGTTAAAAAGTACAGTGAATTCGGCCTCGAGTCCAATGAAAAAAAGAATTGGGCCCAAATTGATTTTAATGTTATCAAAATCAAATTAAATAGACAAGTCAAATTATAGAGAGGATGTATTCAACAACATGATAACAAAATTAAGCAATGTTTTAAAAATATGAAAACATGACGTAGACTTAGTATATCAATATTAGAATTTAAATTTTTTTAGTATAAAAAATTATCTTATATTTGTTGGAAAAGTTATCCAACTGGATCAATATTTCTAGCTCTGCCTCTGCATGTACTGGAATACCTCTGGATGTTGGTTTTTGTTTCTGGAATAAGAAATCTCTGTGGACCTACTTGAGGCTAAAGGCAGATTATGCTAGAGATCAATTTCTAGCATAATCTGATTGAATTTATCTATTCATTTGGGATTAAAGTTCTCGTGTTTATAATGACCGTCTGACAGCCATTAGAGCATATAATAAATGCTCCCTGGCCCAGAGCTTGCACTAAATAGGTGATGTCAAGAGAATAATGGAGGAGAAAAACAATAGTTGTGTTAATTGTGATTTGGTATCTGGTGCTTGTGCAATACCAATTTTTTTATCATGAAATTCATTCTGTAATTTCTATTATATCTGTCTTGTTAATACATGCTGTCGAATGTATTTTTATTTTATTTTTTTGGGTAGAAGATGTTTAACCCCCAAATTTATATATTAAGGTTCTTAAGTTGCTGTTTCACTTTATAGGAAGTTGCTGTAAAGAGGTTCCTAGACCAAGGCATTTCTGGTCAATCACTTGAAGAATTCAGAAGTGAGGTACAAGGCACTTCTTAATCTTTCCCACGCTATGCTAGAGTCCATTCATCTTATCCCAC
>SKCR01033875.1:0-42535 GCA_019454045.1 Zanthoxylum bungeanum | reverse complement strand
ATACAATATCATTTACAAACAGTGACGCTATGGGACATAATGTCTAACAAATAGACCCCTCACACACCCTCATACACTCACGCACCCCCTGAAACCATCAGCCCTTCACGCACCAAAGACCCCTGAAACCAGCAACCCTTCACGCACCAAAGACCCCTGAAACCAGCAGCCCTTCACGCACTAACACTACACTGAAACCAGCCACTAAAACACCAAAAACAGCCCCTGAAACCAGCTCCTGAAACACTGAAAACACCCCTAAAACCAGCAGCCCTTCACGTACTAACACACCCCTGAAACCAGCCCTTGAAATGCCAAAACAACCCCTAAAACCAGCCCCTGAACAATAAAATAGCCCCTGAAACCAGTCCCTGAATCACCCAAAATAGTCCTTGAAGTTAGCCCATGAACATGCCCGAATACCCCTGAAATAGCCACTGACTTTCACGCCAAACTCCCTTCCAGCAGCCCTTGAAACAGTCCCATATTTACCTTAATATAATTACCAGAAAATACAGTGAAAACAGCAGCGAAATAGAGTGAAAACAGCAGCCCAAACAGTGAAACAATGAAGGAAAACGTTGAACCAGTGAACCGGAAGAGTTGCGGAGCATCCACCATTCCGAAAACCGCGTACCGGACTTTCGAGAGACGACTAAAGAGGTTAGACCTGAGGGCACCTTTTTATTTATTCTCTTTTATTTTTTATTTATTTTATTACTTTATTTTGCATGAGTATTATGGATTGGTGCATGATGTGATTTTCGGATGAACGAAATATGTGTTCTCTCTTGCGGTATATCGGATGGAAACCCGGACGTAAATTCCGTAGCCGAATCCGAATGGACGGTATTGCGGTTTGCACTCGGGATACAATGCCATGTACCACTTGAGAGTTTCACATGTTTCGTTTCATCCAACCTTGTGTCCGAGCATGATTTAGTACTAAGTTATTTATTTTCTTAAGCATGATTTAGTCGTTAGTATGTTATTTATTTTTAAGCATGATTTAGTCATTATTATGTTATTACTTTCTGCATGTTACTTATTTTTGTATGGTAATGTAATGCGCATGGGCAAATCAAGTCGGATTAAAGGTCCTCCATTTTGAGGGATGAAAAGCTAAAGGGCTACCTTTGCCACGCCGGACGAAGTATATTTGATTGAATGTGAGATATGTTTAATCAGATATACAGAGTTCCACATTATTGTCTCATTCATTTGTATGCATTGTAATGTAATGCGCATGGGCTAACTAGGGTGGATTAAAGGTCCTCTATTCAAGGGAAATTCCTGAAGGCTACCTTTACCACGATGTTTTGCCGCGCCTTTTATTATGTCATTTACCCTTTGCATATCATTGCTTTATTTACGCATGCATTGCATTCTACTGTGCATGGGCTAGCTAGGGTGGATTAAAGGTCATCTATTCGAGGGAAATGCTTAAAGGCTACCTTTACCACGATGTTTTGCCACGCCGGACGAGGTGCACTCGATTGAATGTGAAATGTGTTCCATCAGGCACACGAGGTTCTACATTGTGTATTTGTTTATCAATGCATGTGTTTGTGTCGTTTCAGTTGCGATTTTGTTAATCACGATCGAACGCAATTCTGAATGCTACATGAACGTACAGATTCTGTCTCAGTCCGTTCGAACGCGTTTACGAACGATACTCGAACGTGCATGCGTTTTGTTTTATCAATCATCAGGTCTTATCCCGTTCGAAAATGTTCTCAAACCCTATATGATTGCGAAAATTCTATTCACCGTTCGAATGCGTTTTCAAACACTACACGAACTCACATACAGTGAACATATTTCTTTTCATCACATTTCATTCATGTTCGTTTCTTTGGTAATTTATTTTGCATTACATAATTAATCATATCATTTCATTATTTACACGTTTACTGTTATCATTTATTTATATTCCCGTATTTATCTACTTTTATGTATGCAAACTTAGATATGAGCTTTATTTTCATACATGTGAACTTAGAAATATAATACTCTTGGAAATATATGTTGCGTAGATCCGATTAAATTATTGCACAAATCATTTCCTTACAAGTGGCATAAGTAAGGGACCATTATGAACCCAACGGTTTGAGGTCTTCCCTTGCGCGGGGTGAGTGCAGCCTTAAATAATTTTCCCGGTTCACACCGGGTGGCGACTCAATTTTTATTTCTCCGGTGTAGTCCCCCGTGGGCTACTCTATACTCCCAACCAGGCCGTGAGCCCGGAACAACATCACCAATTTCTGTGTCCTACACTCCGCCTGTTCGTTGGGTGTGGACTGATGCTCAGGATATCCTGTGTGTATCAAGAAAAAATCTGTCAGCTCTGTGCAGAGCATAGGTATTCAATGTGGAATTAGCAATCTGTTAAATCCATTGGCCTATGGTACACTGTAGAAATTAGTTCTAAGTGTTTTTAAACTTATATCATTAATATATGTATTTGAGATATTTAATGTAAATATGATACATATTTTAAGATATTTATATTTATATTTATTAATTAAATATTTAATTGTTAAATAATTAAATTAATTTATAAAATAAATATCTTTAAGTAATGATTTATCTGGAAATGGCATGTTATTATTGGAACATATTTTTTATAACTTTATTAAAGTTAAAGTGTTTCTTTAATTAAGCCAATATGTGTGCCAATGAAATTCAAACAAAAATAAATAATTTGTTGTTTATTTTTGGGCTTGAAAATTCGACCAAGTGAGGGAAATAAACAAAATGGTTTTGTTTCATTTTTTCCAACACTTACACAAGTTTCACAAAATATTTTACAAAGTAAGGTTGAGAGAAAAGTTTGAAGGAAAAATGAAATTCATCAACAAACTCTTGGATTTGTAAGTAATTTCCAACTTTCTTCAATTAGGAAATTGTTTCCATGAGTCTAGGCTTCAATTTGTGATGCTTAGAATTTTCTATAATCCTTAAGTATGTAATTTAAATGTGTTGGAAGCTTGTTTGATGTTGTTAAGCATGTATGATTAATTTATTTGCTTGTTATTGTAATTAAGCTTAATAAATTAATTAGAAAATTAAAGTTTCTATTCTATAGTTAATTAGCCATTCATAATTAACCTACAATTGTTCTTGATTAATTTCATGATGGTGAGACTTGAATGGTGTGGTAACTTGATGATTAAAGTGTTGAATTTTGTCAATTTAATGTAAATTGTCCAATTTGAGTAATTTGTGAAATTAGGGTTCTTAACCCATTCAAATTTTGTGGATTTTCATATATATGATATAATTTTATGTATATTTGATGTATCTCAAATTTGGGATTGATTGGATTTGATCTTGATGTGTTTTTGAACAAATTGGGTAATTAATTATAAATCTGGGCAGATTTCGTAATTCTGGAAAAATTTTGGGCAGCTTCGTAAATCTGGAAAAGTTTATGGTTTGGTTGCAAATTATGTATAAATTATTTTGGGATTGATTTGGAATCAATTAAATATGTATATGACATTTTAATGGCCTAAATAATTACTTTGCAAAACTTTAGGGTAATTTGTAATTATAAGAAATATGATTTCTTGGTTAATTAAATAAATAAGTTTATTTAATTGTTCCAAGAAAAAATTTTGAAATCGGAAAATTAAATTTTCTACTTTCCGTTGCGCCACACCGTAATTCCTTATAAAACCCCAACATAAAGGACATGTGTTATGTTCCTCGTTTCGGATGATGTATTCGATTGACTGTATATAATTTGTGTTCAACTTTCTTTTCTGTTGATGGATGAGCTTGAAACGATTTGAGCGTGTTCTTATGAATGAATGTGAATTGAGATAACAAGTTTGGCTTGATTTCGGCATGAAATGTTGGATTCGATGTGTTTTGTTTTGAATTAGAATGATTCGTATTGATGTATGGAATACGTGACTTTTGAAAGGTGTAGGTGAGGTGACTTCTGAATGCGGAAAATATGGTAATGTACATATGATTGGTTCCAAATGATCACAAATAAGGATGGAGAAATTTTCGAGGACAAAATTTTTATAAGGAGGGGAGGATGTAATATCCCTAGTTTTTCGGACATAATTGAAATGTTTCCGAATTAAAGATATGTTTTTGGAACGGAATGATAATCAAAAATCAGAGTTTATGTGTTGTAAAATAGTTCGGAATATTTTAAAGTAAAGCTTGGTCGCATTGGAAAACGCGTGGTTTCGAGAACCAGTTATGCAAATTTTGATTTTATCATTTTACGCGTAAAGATATGTTTGTTGTTTCGACTATAAAGATAGCAAAGGAACTCTGATTGAGATAATTCTTAAACCATCAGACTCCTTTTTCCAAGACGAACAACTTTCATGTTGAACACTTTTCGAAATTTACATCAGAAGACTTAAATATTTGCAAAATTTCTAGAAAGTTCCATGATAGGGGCCTGAATGTAATTTTCATGGGTCTGAATGTAAATTCCATAAACTTTTCAATATATACCTTTAAGTTTCAAGAAATTGCATAATTGGCATAAGCTTCCCATCATCTCCACCCCGACCCCCTCCCTGCATTTTTAGATATGGCTTGCGCCGGTGCGCGACTGGCCACCGCCAGCCGGCGCACCGACATAGAAAGAGCCGCCGGCCCACCCCCAACCTCCAACTGCCGCCGGCCAGCCAAAGGACGTCGGAATCTGGCGAAACAACGTGGAGAATGCACAAGCATGGGTTTACTGATCATGGCTCGTCGCTTCATTTCACGGCCTGTGCCACCCGCCAAATAGAAGCTCTCGGAGAGTACTACATGATGGTAGTGATGATTTTTTCCGATCCGTGCTTGGTTGCACGTGAAACGAGAGAGGATAATTTAGATGAATAGTAACCCACTGTGAACAATAACTCCGATCGGAATTCCATCAATTCCAGCACGTTCGTGGGATCGTTTGAAGTCCGTATATGGCTTCAAAATTTCGGTAAAACCTCTCGGTAAAAATTCACAAATTTCAAGTTTTCCGTTAAATGTTCGGATGCATCCAATAGTTTCGTAGAGTAGCGGAATGATATAAAATAAATCGTTTCTGTATTAGTATATTGATTATGAGCACTCGGTAGAGTTCGAGTGAAAACAAAACGAATTAGATCGATTTGATAGATTATGCCAATTTGTGGTAAAAGTGGATTTTCCTTGTATTAATATAATTTTGATCGTAATGATGGATATGAGTCATATATGAAGATAAGATACCATTTAGATAAATCCGGGTAGGTTCGGAGGGTCAGGGACCCTTCCGTAGCGTTTGCGGAAACTTTTTTGAAGATTTTCCAAAAACTCGTAAACCAAGAATTTAGGTGAACTACTGGCTTGGAATATTTTATAATGGTGTTTTAAGAATACTGAAACTAAAAGTGTTGAATTCGGACTTGATTTGGTTGTCCGGGAAAGATCCGGAATTTTATCATAGTTTAGTCGAGAACTCCGTAAGACGTGTTTCTGATGATATTTTGCCATTTGTTTTGACAAATGTGACTAGAACCTGGAATTCTCACGAAGCCAGTTAAGTAACCAATGAGATGAGAACTCGAGTTGGTGAATTCTTGTTATATATATATATATAAATATAAATATATATCTATATATATATATGATTGAAATGTTAAGGGACAAAAAAATATAGTTAAAATGTGATTTTGGAGTAACGAGCCTGAGATTGCATATGGTTAAGGTAATCGACCTCTATAGTATGGATGTTTATGTTATTGTTTTGATACGAAGTAAGAAGAGGTTAATGTTTATAAGTATGTATTCATGTATGAACTTGAAATGGTATGCATAAGTATATATGAATGAGTATGTATATGTAACAATATGTTTGTATATGTAAATGAATAGGTATATGAATAAGCATCGGTACATGAATTTGAATATGTAAAAGATGATAAACTACAAATAATTTGGGTATATAACGGTAAAGAGAATAAGTCGTGATTTCTGAATTTGCATTAGCATGTGTACTTGTGCGTCATTGGGACAAGTTTGTTATTGATAAGTAAAGAATGTGAGGAATGTAAAGGTCATGGTATCAGAATTCGAACTACCGAGTGTATTCATATGTTGATGTATATATATATACGCATGTATATGCCACTTCTGAATGATAAAGCAATATTTGTCATGTATATGTTTGTGTATGAGAAATCATGCTGTGAGTTATGTTTTGCGATATGTGCTCATACGTGTATTTTTAATTGGTTGATAGTTTCATGGTATAGCAGTTGAGTTGGTAAGGAATTCGTTTGGATGGCATTCATCTCATACATATTCTAAAATAGGTAACGAGTCCTGTACGAGCATTGTATGTGTGAGCCAGCTCATTTGTATATGTTGTCTTGATTGTGTGTTACTGGATGCCTTGAGTGTTGTGTATGCTTGAGTGTATGTGTATGTATGGTAGATCTTGTGATATGTATGGATGATGTATGTGTGCTTGGAATGAAAGAATGACATGTGAATCAATGTGACCATAAGATCCTATAGAATGTATGTGCTAAGTTTGTATTGTATATACGTATATTATGAAAGAGATATGAATGTTAAATTATCATAAGGTTTTTGGTATTGAAGAACGTTTTTCAAGAGTAAAAGTAAGTTTGTTTTGGTAATGAAAATAGTTGTATCCGAATAGAAGACAACTTGTTTGAGTTACCGATTTGATGATATTTCAAATATGGATAATTGTGATAAAAGTATATATGTATGACTTCATGTTTAATATGATTGAAATGTATTTGATATTAAATGATGTACTCTATGGTATTCATGTTTTGCTTTGTATGCTTTTGATGTTAGCTATTAGATTAGCACATATGTAGATATGTGAATATGAAAGCTGTTAGGGTTGGTGCTCAGAGTGCCAATCAGGATCGTATTTATGTCCGATTCATAAATACGAACAATTCATTTTTTTCCATAATATTACTTATTTAATGGTAGCACCTCTTGCCTTTTATACACATATTCGATCTAATTACGATTAGACATTTAATTATGATTAGATTGATACTAAATCTGATTTAGTGATACGTGTATATTAGACAAATACCCTAGGATTTACAATGTAATGCGTAGTTACAACGTAGTTTGTAATTGACATTGGGAAGCATCACTATAAGTAGTATATCCTTAAATAAAGTTCCTGCTCAAGATTTCCTAACACGGGTCGGTTAGTAAAATCCGCTGAGACCAGTACATGTCTTATATCGTGACTTGGTCCGATGGTTTATCCCAATGAACCATGAGTCTCAGGAGACTCGTATAGACATGTAGGTGTTTATTTGATAAACACTGAACGACTAAAAGAAGATTTCCTAATAGATGGTACACCAACGTCAATAGCAATTTTCTCGAGTTGAACGAGTATAGTGGTCCTTCGACTTGAGATACCACAGTGGATTTATGAGTTATCCTCCACACTTTGATGGCAGTCACGTCACCGATCTATTTATATCAGACCTCCGTCTGTTCGTTGGGTGTGGACTGATGCTCATGATATCTTGTGCGTATCAAGATAGAATCCATCAGTCATGTGTACAGTGTTGGGTTCTCTAAGAACAATAACCAAGATCATTAAGCAAAAAACAAGTGAATACGCAAAGAAGTAGCAGAAATACTTACATTGACCGGATTGGATGTAGGTGTAGAGTTCAAAACTTTTCCTTTAAGAAGTTGCTCCAAGCTCATCTCTTTGATGTATGTTGAGCTTCCAAGCTTGTTCTTTGATTCCAAACTCTAGGGAATGTTTCCCTATCACCTTTGTATGATCCTTTGAGTGCTAGCTCTTTAGATTTTAGAACAAAAATCAAAGGAAATGAACCCTAGGTTCACGCCCAAGAGGAGAGAAAATGGAAGCCATTTTGGGCCAAGGAGAGAAGAAATAGAGGAAGTTGTGTTTTGGTTTCTAAAAACATTACCACACTTTCAAAAGTCAAACTCAATTTAGGTATATGCTTTTCCAAAAAGCAAAAGTAAAGTGTTGGAGGGAAAATGCATTTAAAGCCTCCAACCACTTCCATCACCAAATTGACACTTGATGGACAAGTGATGTGACTTGAGTTGTGACTTTTGGCCCCACTTTAATTCAAAATTCGAGTGGGCCCGCAAAAAACATTCCGGGCTCGGGTTCGTTAATTCCGAATTAACGAATTTTCCATTGCGACTTAATTAAATCAAATTTAATTAAATAATAATGCCCTGCAAAATTATTACGAAAGTCGCTCGCGAATTAATTCTAAATTAATTTATTCGCCCGAATTAAAATCCAATTTTAATTCCGTTATGAAATTTAATTTCATTTAATATATTTAATATATTATTTTATCGATTAATTTCGAATTAATCGTTCTCTCTCTTTTATTAATTGAATTTATCCCAGATAAATTCTCACCGTAATTAATCCTAGATTAATTTTCTCTCTCTTATAATTAATCCTAGATTAATTATGTTCGAGTCAAACGTCATCGGTGAATCTTCAGGAAGTGACCAATGAGATCCCTGGATATGTTGGCAGTAAATCGATCGTCGGATTATCCGAACACGTGCGTACCCAGTACCACATTCTTACCGATTTACAAGACATGGTTGGCTTCTAGCAAAGCATCGTGCCTACTCAATTCTCCAGAAATATTCTCTAAGGAATATATAATCTTTGTCAGGCGTAGTATACGTAGTATTACGTATTACGATCCAGTATCGGATGTCACATGCTAGGCCTGAGACTGGAATTGTGTATGCCCCGTACGAAGCACATAACAGATCTTTGGTAACTAGTCTCTGTAATCGGATAATCATGACCTAGTCATATTATCCCGATGACTGCAGTATTTAAGAGTACTAGTTCCGTATCCTACGTGATCATCATCTCCATATGACTGAAATGATACTTCCATCTTGACATCACACCCAACACACTACGATTCTCAATATACCCAGAAGAGGCGTACACAAAACCTGTTAAAGCCCCGGATGACCAAAACCAAAGTATATTGATTGTCGCAAGTATTAGCGATGCAAGTCTTAGTTTAAGACCAAATACACCTACCCTGATTCGTAATCCCATAGACACATAGTCATACTACCAATGGAATTCCGAGGGGTCTATCCAGAGTGAAGCTGTTTCCGTACCATCGATAAACAGAACCTCCTATTACACTTGCATGAGTATCCAATACCAAAATATATGAGAACTATGCTGTTATGCTTCCATAACACTCACAAGTGTAATACTAGTCTATTCCGCATTATCGATGTCCAGTCTCGATAATACTACGACTAGGGATATTTAATGATTAAACCTTTGTGGATTGATATTGTCTCATATCTTATAATTCAGAACTAATCATAAGGACTTTTATCATTTATATATTCAATTAATCAATTTACAAAATGATAAAAGAGCAATTTCCTTTGTCACACAGATAATTTGTACAACAACACCATGTTCTGTACAAATATTGATGCTATGGGTCATAATTGTCCAACAATCTCCCACTTGGCCTATAGCCAATCCCTCAAATGTCTAACACCTGAACTATGTACTGGTCGCTCAAACGTCTGCTGAGAAACAACTTTCATCCCCGAATTTGCAAGGTTAACATCTCATGTGATTTATTTGATCATCACATCGCCACGATGTATGATCCGACGAATCAGTTGAAACCATTTGAAGTACATACTTGGATCGTTGATGAGACCATTACTTCTTTAGCCTGTGTTGTGGCCTAGCTCAGCTGCTAACAGAACTACACCTAATCTAATTATGATTATATAAATCTAAAAAAATTATTCTTTTGATGCCTCAGCTGCAACAATGTTCCGCTTTTGTTATTTATTCAGCAACAGTATCTTGCTTGGAAGATTTCAAGCTCAATGTTCCGTTATTCAAACTATATACGTACCCTTATTGCGACTTAAAGTCGTCTTTGTCGGTTTGGAAACTTGTAGCAGTGAACCCAGTCACTTCAAGTTCTCCTTCTCCATAAATTAAGAATGCATCCTTAGTTCGTCTAAGATACTGAAGGATGTTCTTAACATCAATCCAGTTACTATAATCTGGATCGGCATGATTGTGACTTCATATGCTCAAAACATATGAGACATCAGGTCACATACATATCTTTCAATGTAAGAGTTCTCGGAGAGTGCCAACAACTTTTAGATCTATCCCAGTAGATCCTTATTCCTGAAATAAGGGTTGCCTCTCCCAAGTATTCCATGGAGAATTTTAATGAAAGCCAAGCTTTCACCGATTGTTAATATGGGAATGTCATTGCTTTGAAGCAATATATCATCATCTTATAGGACAATCACTGTTAGTGTGCTCCGACTAACCTCCTTATATACACAAGAATCATATTTGTTTTGAATTAAATCATATACCATTATGATTACATCAAAACGCTGGGTCCAAGAACATAATGCTTGCTTCAATCCATAAATGGATTGATTTAACTTGCAAACATTGTTTGCATGTTCCGGCACACAAAACCGTCAGGATGTTGTAAACATCCTCCTAAAGGTTTCCGTTTAAGGAAAGTGATTTTGACGTTCAACTGCCATATTTCATAAAAGAAATATGTAGCATTAGCAAGCATTATCCGAATGGATTTAATCATGGCAACAAGTAAGAGATTTCTTCGTAATCGACACTATGTTGATAATGATACCCTTTCACTACAAGCCTAGCTTTGCACGTTTGTATGTTGCCATATTTCATGTATGTCTTCACCATAAAGACTCACCAATATGCACAATGCTTATTGGTACATCAACTAGTATCCAAACTTGGTTGATATACATGGAATCCATTTCATACTTTATGACACTTTTTCATAATAAGAGTCGATACCTTGTATTGTTTCCCATACGTAGTTAGTTCATCTTACTCAATAAGATTGACATCTGTATGAGGTGAGATCAGAAACCTATACCTCTCAGGTTGTTTTCTGAATCTATTCGACCTACGCGGTTCTCGTGTATTCGAAGATTATTGGTATAGTTTCATCCATGATGACCTATTTGTGTTCCGTGAGGACTCGATGCCTGGAATAGTATTACTCTGATTTTCATGGAGTTTTACTTTCCTCCCACTTACCACTGCATATAGGAATTCCTCTTAGAAAACCGCATAGAGAGCAATAATTACATTGTTCTCTAGTGAGTTGTATAAGTACTATACTTTGGTTTCCCTAGGACAACCAATTACAAATAGGCACTTATCCGATTTGGGTTCTAGTTTGGTATCATCCAAACATATGCCTAGCATTCCCAAATCTTCAGGAATAAGAAAACCCAGTTTCTTTCCTGTTCATATCTAATATGAAGTCTGTCTAGCAGATTATCATGGAACCTTATTCAAAATAAGTATTGCACTGTTTAATGTGTATCCCGTGAAGGAAATTGGTAGCTCAGAAGGACTCATCATTAACCTAACTATGTCCAACAAAGTTCGGTTTCTCTGTTCGGACACACCGTCAAATTGAGGTGTTCCGGGAAGAGTCCACAATGAAAGAATACTATACTCTATCAAGTAAATGATAAATTTATTGCTCAAGTATTTTCCACTATGGTCCAACCGTAATGTCTTAATACTTTTACCGATATGTTTTTATACTTTGTATCGAAACTATTTGAATTTATCAAAAGTTTCCGATTTATGTTTCATAAGAAACACATAACCATAATGAGATGCAACATTCGTAAAGGTTACGAAGTATTCATATCCACCTCTAGCCTAGCTAGACATGGGCCCACTTACGTCACTATGAACGAGGGCTAACAGATCTGTGGCACTTATATTTTTACCAAGTAAAAGGTATTTTAGGCACTTTGCCCAATAAACTAGATTCGTAGACATAATTTGAATTTGAATCAAATCCTTCCTAGTACCCACTCTTCGAAAGTGTGGATATATGAGTCTTGTTAATGTGTCTCAGACAACAATGCCACTAATAAGTCTCATCTTATTAATTCAGTTTGAGCTATTTGTTTGTCATGCTATATGTATGAGATTAATTTATATTCTAAATATAAATAATGTTATTCACATCTAATATTTTTATCTCGATATCATCTTTATAAACAAAACACTTTGTGTTCTAGAATATAAAGGTATACCCGCAACGAGTTATACTAGATATAGAGATAATGTTTCTAGTCAAACTATGTACATAATAACAGTTTCCTAATTTAAGTACATGTCCCAAGGGCAGTTCCAAAACTTAGGTTTCTACGGTTAAAACAACGACTCTCGTCCTGTTTCTAACTCGCAGGTCGATCTCAACTGAAGTCAGTCTCCTGCTAATCAACAGATTCTGCACATCAGTACATATTTATATACCACATCTAGTCTCAAAAATCCAATTTTGAAACTAATAGTGAACATGTTTATGACAAACATACTTGAAGCCGGAGCCTTGCCCCGCCTTCACTTCCTTCATGTCTGCCTTGTCCATACGACAGTCAAACTTCCAGTGACTCCGTTTGCCACATTTTAGGCAGACATATTGGGATATGTCATTTGTCTTCCAAGAAGACTGTGACGATTTTACCTTTGCCCATTTTAGGCGCTCTGGCTCCGCCTCCTAGAGCATAGCCATCAACTCTCCAAGAGTTTCTCTTGGATCATAATGAACCTGCCCCAGCTTTCGGGTAGAGACTATGAGATCAAATATTTGGTAGTCTCGGCCACGTAGGTAATGTCTAGCTAACCTAGCTGATCGATGTCAGCAATCATCTATGACACCTAGTGCTCGACAGATGTACCCTCTGACATACGCAAGCGAAAGAGCTTCTTTTGCAATTCATACTTATAAGATCTAATGTTAGATCTATGAAGATCTTTAATTTCATCATTATGGTACAAAGATCTAATCCTTAATTCTGACGACGGAATTAAAAAGTCATTGTGGTAAGCATAACGGATTGAGAACTAAAGTTATCATCACCATGAGTCTTCCAAAACTCATGCTCCACTATTTGCTCAACTCCGGGCTCAGGCCCGAGATGTCACTCTATCAAATAGAATAACTTCTCAGTTCCTAGGACTATCTTGAGGTTCTATTCCCAATCTGAAAATTGAAGTCGTTTAAAGACACTTTCATCAAGGATTATGTTTTAAACGCTAATCTTTCAGTTATCTTGATTCCAATAGTCCAACTATCTAATCAATGATTTCGGGTACAATCAAATAAAATGATTACGATAGTCTAACTATATAATCAACTAAAATTGATTGGTTACATTCAAATGTATTGATTACGATAATCCAATTATATAACCAACTATAAATGAAGTAGTTTGAATACAGTCTAACTGTTAAATAAACAACAATTAAATATTGAAATAATGACAAAAAATGAAATGAGCGCGTATTGGCAAGTATCTAAACGAAATTGCAAATTTAATACTTGCCTCCCACTATTTTTCGGCGAGCCTCTAACCTTATGGGAGTACTCGGGAAACCTAGTTTCATAGTGGGCTAGGATCCCGTTAAATAACACACAACCTTGACTTTGGCCAACAAGTTGTATGATACTTAACTAGGTAGATCTTCTAAGATCAATTGGATCCCATCCAATTCCTAGATCTATTAGGTGGACATCTAAGTCCGAAACATATATCCAATATATGCCAATATATCCAATATATTCCCTAACCTTTTTCTCTGAATCAACTAAGCCTTGTCTTTGGCACAACAAGCTTAATGATTCCAGTTAAGCGGGACCCATTGACTTTGGAAAGCTTCGTAATCGATGTCGATGGATAAGAAGTGATCTTGACTTTGGCCAAAAAATCACAACTTGGACAAGACATGCGATATGGAATAAAGCCTTCATGATTCAAACACATCCGCGATGGACAAAGGTCTTGACTTTGGCCAACAAACCAGTGCCAATCTTGGATCTTGAGAATGAATCATTCAATGGAAGGAAAACGCTTAATATTTGTTGAGGGTTTTTTGTGAAATTAGCAACCAATTAATTATCTTTGATTAGGTCTCATCATACACCCTTAAGCATGCATTCTAAAAGCATAATAAGGCGCGGTAAATAAATTAATAATGATATGCGGATGGATATCTCACAAATTGTTCCTAGAACAAATCACTCCATTTCCTCTCCCCGGCTAGCACTATTCTAACTTCTACCCAATTACATAATACTTCTAAAGAAACCTCATTTTCATTGAGGGGAACAGGTGAGAAGAGAATTACAAAGAATTTCCAATATTGCTCTCACCCATCTAATACCCATCCGATATACATTATTCATATATCACATCCATGTATTCACACAAAACATGTTATCAATCAATCTAATCCAATTAATTAGTCTTTAATTAATGACCATCAAATGTTCAAACAATGATTTGATTTGCGCGAGTCCAACTCGTTTAAGAATAAGTACTCAAAGTACGAATTCTTGAATTATATCAAGCTACAATATTAAATCCAATTTAATTTGTATTTAATACTAATTCTTTATTTAATTCAAAATAAAATTATTACACTTTTGATGTGCCTTTATGACTTAGATTCCAAATCTAATCTTAATGGGTCTCAAAGCCCAATTAACATCCAATGTCAATTTAATTAAAGTCCAATGGGCTTTTAATTAATTCATAAGGCATGGACTTTGGTAACCAAAGCCCAATAAGGAATCACCATTTGCCATAAAATTAATTTTTGGCCCATTAGGCCCAATTAATTATTTAAAGGCCCATTTATCATATTTGGACTTTATGGAAACGGTTTTAAGCCTAATTGGATCCAACCAATTATCCTAAACCAAACTTGTCCCAACCAAGCCCATTAAGCCCAAATACAATATTTTAGCCCAATTCCAAATTAAGCCTAATTAATTTAATCACAATATTCCAAATATCACAATTATTTAATTAAAGTGTATTAGACATAATTAGTTAGTTAAATTAATATTTCCAAAACACCAATTATACTAATTAATCATGCTTTAATTAATCAACTTATGTCCAACACAAATTGAAGCAAAATAAATCCCAACATGTTTACAAGGCTCACGACAATTTAGAGATTTTTATATTCGATTTTGATTTCAATCCAATTAAATCACAAATCAATATATCCAAACATTTTAAACACATCCAATGGCTTAAAATCAAAAATCACCAAGAGCAAAGGGATCCTTACAAATTCGGCCAAGCCCAATGATTTGGGGAAAATTAATCCAATTAATTTTTCATAAAATTGATCATGCATAACTTTAAGTTATCATTTTCTAAGCATACTCAAACAAACAATTTTATCAAATCATGCTCAAATTAAAATACCCAAATTTATATTATACTCAAACTGGTCAAGATTTCCTAACACGGGTCGGTTAGTAAAATCCGCTGAGACCAATACATGTCTTATATCGTGACTTGGTCCGATGGTTTATCCCAATGAACCATGAGTCTCAGGAGACTCGTATAGATATGTAGTGTTTATTTGATAAACACTGAACGACTTACAAAAGATTTCCTAATAGATGGTACACCAACGTGAATAGGAATTTTCTCGCGTTGAGCGAGTATAATGGTCATTCGACTTGAGATACCACAATGGATTTATGAGTTATCCTCCAAACTTTCATGGCTGTCACGTCACCGATCTATTTAGATCAGACCTCCGCCTGTTCGTTGGGTGTGGACTGATGCTAATGATATCCTATGCGTATCAAGATAGAATCCATCAGTCATGTGTACAGTGTTGGGTTCTCTAAGAACAATAACCAAGATCATTAAGCATAAAACTAGTGAATACGCAAATGTTGGAAATCTAATAACCATGTCCCAAGATCAAAAACAAGCAAAATATTATATAAGAATGAACTATATTGAAGTATGGCGGAAACAATACTCACAAAAAGGAATGTGGATGCGTTTGATGAAACAAATCTTGCTCCTTTGTGCAGTGAAGGATTCGGCCAAGCAGAAAAGAGAAGCTCCAAGCTTAATTGATCCTTCCAAGCTCTAAGATGAGTTTCCATAACACCTTGTATGATCCCTTGATGGTGCTAGCCAAATATGTGATTTAATGTTCCAAACACACACACTTTCTTCAAACCTTTTGCAACAAAAAATGAAGAAATGGAGAGGGCTGTGAGAGCTTACTGTTTCGGTAAGCTGAGAGGGAGAGAAGATCTGATTTTTGTTTCAAAAATCAATTTATATTTATGTCATAATAATTATTAAATAATAATATACTTATGACACAAACCATGCAAAGGCTTAGAGTGTCTAACACTCAATTTCCATGCAATACCCTTGAGTGCTTTGTACACTATCTTCATGCAATACATCAACAATTAAATAATGCAAATAATGACATGTGTCATGTGGGCCCCACACGTTTCCAAATGAAAGTGGGCCCACGTGCACTCACGCGTTCGGATCCGATATTTCCGAAATACCGAACTTACGTCGCGACGTTAATTAAATCGAATTTAAATAAATAATTGCGCCTAGCGAAATTATTATTTACGTCGCTAACGAATTAATTCTAAATTAACTCGTTTGCCCGAATTAAAATCTAATTTTAATTTCGCGTCGAAATCGAATTCCGATTATTATATCGAATATAATAATTTTACGATTAATTCTAAATTAATCGTTCTCTCTCTTTTTATAGTACTTTATCCAAGATAAAGTCTCTCCGTAATTAATCCAAGATTAATCTAGTTTGAATCATACGTCATCGTGAATCTTCGGGAAGCGACCCAAGAGACCTCTAGATTGTTGGCAGTAAATCCGGTTGTCGAACTATTCGAACACGTACGTACCAAGTACTACGTTTTTACCGATTTACAAGACATGGTTATGTTCTAGCAAAACGCCATGCCTACCCAATTCTCTAGAAATATTCTTACTGGAATATTAGATCTATAACAGGCGTAGTATACCGTAGTGTTGGATAATATGACCCATAGCGTCACTATTTGCACAGATCATTGTGTTGTTGTAGCAAATTAACTATGTAATAAGGAAATTGCACTCTCATCATTTGTGATTAGATCACCATAGATATATAAATGAAGAGAGATCCCTATGATTAGTTCCTGGATTGAGATGATATGAGACAGTATCAGTCCACGAAGGATTAATCATTAAATATCCCTAGCCGTAGTATTATCGAGACTGGACATCGATAATGCGGAATAGGCTAGTATTGCACTTGTGCGCGTTGTGAGGACACAACGACATAGTTCTCATATATATAAGTATTGGATACTTATGCAAGTGCGATAGGAGGTCGTGTTTCACCGATGGTACGGGAACAGTTTCGCTCTGGATAGACCCCTCGGAATCCCATTGGTATTATGACTATGTGTCTATGGGAGGCCGAAATCAAGGTAGGTGTGTATAGTCTTAACCTGAGACTTACATCGCTAATGCTTACGACAATCGATATACTTTAGTTGAGGTCGTCTAGGACTCTAACCGGTTCTGTGTACGCCAATGCCGGGTATATTGAGAATCGTAGTGTATTGGATGTGATGTCAAGACGGAAGTGTCACTCCAGTCATAATGGAGATGATGTCACGCAGGATACGGTATTAGTGCTCTTAAGTGATGCGCATCCAATCGTGATATTATGACCAGGTCATGAATATCCGATTATAGAGACTAGTTACCAACATCCGATATGTGTTTCGGACGGGGCAGACACTTATCCAGCCCCAGCCCTAGCACGTGACTATCCGATACTGGGCCGATATGCACAATACATTAGTATACTACGCTTGATACAGATCTTAATATTCTTAAATGGATATGTCCGGAGAATTGGGTAGACTTGGTGCTTTGCTAGGAGTCGACCTTGTCTCGTAAATCGGTAGAACGTAGTACTTGGTACGTACGTGATTCGGATACTCCGACGACCGTATTTACTGCCAGATTATCCGGGGATCTCATGGGTCGCTTCCCGATAATCCACCGATGACGCACAACTCGCACTCTTGAATAATCTGGGATTATACAGAAGAGAGAGAAAATTAATCTAGGATTAATAACGGAGATGTTTTATCCGGGATAAAATGTCGTCTAAAGAGAGAGAACGATTAATTCGAATTAATCGATGTATTAATATATTCGATATATTAGACGAAATTAGATTTCGACGCGGAATTAAAATCAGATTTTAATTCGGGCAAACGAGTTAATTTAGAATTAATTCGTTAGCGACGTAAATAATAATTTCGCCAGGCGCAATTATTTATTTAAATTCGATTGAATTAACGTCGCGACGTAAGCTCGGTATTTCGGAAATATCGAACCCGAACGCGTGAGTGCACGTGGGCCCACTTTCATTTGGAAACGTGTGGGGCCCACATGACACATGTCATTCTAATGCTTTGCATGTAGATTGTGTACATTGCACTCAATGTCATTGCATGGAGTTTGAGTGTTTGACACTCTAAGCCATTGCATGTTATGTGTCATAATTTTATTATTAATTTAATGAAAATTATGGCATAAATATAAATTGATTTTTGGTAAATCATTTTAACAACTAATACACAATTTTTCTCTCTCAAATTCTCTCTTCCTCTCACACGGCAAGGTGGCCATTCTTCACTGGTTTTGAACCAGTTTGGGCGTGACTTTAGGGGAGCAAGAGTTGGGTTTTCATGGTGAAAAACCGCAAGTGCTAGCACACTACGAGTCTTGCGAAGGTGGTAGGGAGGTTCGACCATGAGGCGGGACTCATCCGATGGAGTTTGGAGCTTCGTTTTGAGACCCGAAACTGCCAAGACAGTGAGCATGGACTGGTTGCAGTAAGCTTACCAAGGCAGTGCGTTTTTGGGCATGATTCGTCTTCAAATCGACATAACCGATCAATGTAAGTAGTATTCCGCTATCTTCATTGGTGTATTCACGCATGTTTTCATGTCTTGATTTGATCTTGGGACCTTAGAATAACCAACAATGGCATCATGAGCTAATGTTGCAAGCATGAATTTGTAGGGCTTAAAATTTGGGTAAATGTTTTTGAGCATGATTTGAATAAATTGCTTGTTTGAGTATGCTTATAACATGTTTAAATTCATTTGGTTGGACTAATTTGATGAAAATTGATTTGGAATTTTTTTTCCCCAATTTGATGGTGTTGGCCGAATGTATATGCATTTTTGGAATTCTTGGAATTTTTCATTTTAATTCATTGGATGAGTTGTAATGGAGTAGGATGATGTTAATTTAAGAATTGATTGGATTGATTTAATTGAACAAAAACCCCAAATTCCTTATGTTGGCCGAATGTACAATGCCCTAATGTCTTGGTAATTTTGATTTTGTGACATTGGATGTGTATGAAATCATTCGGATGGTGATTTGATGTCGATTGTAGGTTCGATTGGATTGAAACCAAATCGGACACAAAATCCCTCCTTGGCCGAGAGCATGAAAGCATGTAATATGGGTTTGATTTTCAATTTGTGTGTTGGACATATGATAATGAATTAAGCATGATTAATTGGACTAATTTGGTGCTTTGGAAAAAATGTTGATTTTGTTGATTAATCATATAATACACTTTGGTAATTAAATTGGGAAAATTGGATTTTTTGAATTTAATTATTTGGGCCTAATTTTGGAAATTGGATTTAAATGTTGTATTTGGGCCTATTGGGCTTGATTTATCAAGTTTGGTTTAGGCCAAATGGATTGGATCCAATTGGGCCCAAAACCTTGACCATAAAGCCCAAATGCGACTTAATGAACCTTTAAAGTTCAATTGGGCCTAATGGGCCAAGATTGATTTATGGGCTTATGGGGTAAATCCCGGATTGGACTTTGGTTATCGGTTTGACCCGAGTTGACCAAAAGTCCACGCCTTAAGAAATCAATCAAAAGCCCATTGGACTTTAATTGAATTGACGTTGGACGTTAATCGGTCTTTGAGACGCGTTACGATTAGATTTGGAATTTAAATCGTAAAAGGTTTATTAATAAAAGTGTAATATTTAATTTGGAATTGAATAGTGAATTAGTATTAAATACATGTTAAATTAGATTTAATGATGTAGTTTAATTTAATTCATGAATTCGTACTTTAAGTACTTATTCGCAAAAACGAGTTTGACTCGAACAAAATCAAATCGTTGTTTGAACATTGGATGATCACTTAATTATCAGATTAATTAATTTGATTAGATTGATTGATAGCATGCTTATGTGTGTGAATACGTGGTTGTGTTGAATGAATAATGTATATCGGATGGATATTAGTCGGGTGGGCAATTTTAGAAATTGTTGTAATAAATTCGATTTATTAAATTGGACCTGCGTGTCCAGCCTTATCACCTTCTTTCTCTTTGTATTCTCTTCTCACCTATTCCCCTCTATGTATATGAGGTTTCTTTAGAAGTGTAGTGTAACGGGTAGAAGTAGTACAAGTGCTAGCTTGAGTGAGAAAGGGAGAGATTTGATCTAGGATCAATGTGTTAAGTATCCATCCGCATATCATTATTATTTATTTTCATACTCGCTTTATTATGTATTTAGAATGCATGTTTAAGGGTGTATGATGATGAGACCTTAACAAAGATAATTAAATTGGTAGCCAATTTGCACGCGAAAAACCCTCGTTAAATATCAAGCGTTTATTTTCCTTCCATTGAGTGATTCTTACTCAAGATCCGAGATTGGCAGGGGTTGTTGGCCAAAGTCAAGCCCTTGTCCGTCAAAGATGTGTTTTAAT
The DNA here is from genome assembly GCA_019454045.1 of Zanthoxylum bungeanum. NCBI lineage: Eukaryota > Viridiplantae > Streptophyta > Magnoliopsida > Sapindales > Rutaceae > Zanthoxylum > Zanthoxylum bungeanum. The sequence goes on along the minus strand of SKCR01033875.1, from coordinate 21,777 downwards.
CACGAGGCTTTGTTCCATATCGGTGTCGTGTCCAAGTTGTGGTTTGTTGGCCAAAGTCAAGACCACTTCTTGTCCATTGACATTGATTACGAAGCTTCCATGTCAATGGGTCCGCGCTTGACTGGGATCACTAGGTTTGTTGTGCCAAAGCCAAGGCCTAGTTGATTCAGAGGAAAAAGGTTAGGGTATACATTCGATGTATAGGCATATATAAGATATATGTTTGGGACTTGGATGTCCACCTACTGGATCTAGGAGTTGGATGAGATCCAATTGATCTTCGAGATCTACCTAGTTAATTATCATACAATTTGTTGGCCAAAGTCAAGATTGTGTGATATTTAACGGGATCCTAGCCCACTAGGAAACACGGTTTCCCGAGTACTCGACAGAGGGTTAGAGGCTCGACGAAAAATAGTGGGAGGCAAGTATTGAATTTGCAACATTCGTTCGAATACTCGCTAAACACGCTCATTTTATTTTACTCGTCATATTTATTAAAAGTATTAGTTGGACTAATATTTTATGTTGTTTTAATATATATATAGTTGGACTATATACAAACTCATTCAATATATAGTTGATTTTATAATTGGATTATAGTAATCAATATAATTGAATTAAAATGATAGTTGATTTTATAATTAGATTATAGTAATCAATATTAAAATTATAGTTGATTAAATAATTGGATTATTGTAATCATTATAATAAATAGTACCTTATTAAATTGATTAAATAGTTGGACTATTGAAATCAAGAAAGAATTGAAAAGTTGAATATTTAAAATATATAATCATTGGATTAAATGCTTTAAATGATTTAATTTTCAATTGGGAATTAATAATAGGTTAATTTATTTGATAAAATAACTTATTATGACTAAGCCCATTATTAAGCAAATAGTAGAGCATAAAGTCTTTGGAAGATTTATGTGATGATGACTTTAGTGCTTAATTAATATACTTATAATAAATCTATCTTTAGATTTAAATATTAAATTGCAATTAATAATTCTTGGAGAATAATTGACTATTCTAGTGGAGAAAAGTCAAAGTTTGCAATTGGGCATGTAGCACAAGGTGCATATCATTTCGATATTCTAAAACCCAAGGCTTGGCCAAAGGTTTGTGATATTGAAAAGATAATTGACATATCCCAAAGTGACTACCATTTGGATATGGAAGACACGAAGGAATTAAAGATAGGGCGAGGCTCTAACTTTAAAATATTTGTCAAAGTTATGTTTACTACTAGTATTGAAATTGGATTTTAAATACTTAGTGTGGTACATAATATATATATGTATTGACGTTCAGAATCCGCTGTGAGCTGGATACTGGCTTCAAGCCGAGATTTCTCTGCGAATTGGAAACGGGACGAAAGTCGCTGTTTCGACCGTAGATACCTAAGTTTAGGAACTACCCTTTGGGTATGTACTTAAATTAGGAAATGTTATAATGTAACTAGTTTGACTAGAGACATTATCTCTATATCAGTGTTTAATCCGATGCGGATAAAACCTTTATATTCTAGAACACTAAAGTGTTTCATTATATAAAGATGATACTGAGATAAATACATTGGATGTAAATAACAGAATTTATATTTTGAATATAATAAAATCTCAAACATATAAAATGACAAATAAATAGCTTAAATTGATTTGATCAATGGAGACTTATTTGTGGCATTGTTGTCTAGGACACAATTAACAAGACTCGTATATCCACACCTTTTAAGAGTGGGTACTAGGACTGATTTGACTATTCAAATAAGGTCTACGAATCTAGTTTATTAGGTTAAATACCTAAAATACTATTTACTTGGTAATAGTAAAAGGGCCACCGATCTGTTAGCCCTATTCATGGTGAATTAAGTGGGCCCATATCTAGCTAAGCTAGATGTGAACATGAATATTTCGTGACCTTAACGGATGTAGCATCACGTTGTGGTTATGTGTTTCTTTTGAAAAACACAGATCGAAACTTTTGAAGTTTCGACACGAAGAAAACAAACAGATCGGCTATAGTGTTATTCCGCCACGGTAAGACCGAAATGGAAAATACTTAAGCAGTAAGTTTCATATATAAATGAAAGAGTACGGTGTTCTTTCATGTGAGGACTCCTCCCGAGACACGTCAGTTAGACGGTGTCCTGAACTAAAACCGAATTTTGTTGGACATGATAAGGTTTATCACGAGTCGCTCTGAGCTACATTTCCTTCAACAGGATATGTATTAACAGTGCAAAACTTATTTAGAATAAGGTTCCATATAAATCTGTTTGACAGATATCATATAGGATATGAACAGGGAAGAAACGAGGTTTCTCATTCCTGATAATTTGGGTATGCCAGGCATAGCGTTTGGATGATACCAAACTAAGGACCCAAATTGGATAAGTGCCAATATAGTTATCCTAAGGGAAACCTTAAGTATAGTACTTATAAATCCCACATGAGAACAATGTAATTGTTGCTCACCATGCGGTTTTCCTGAGAGGAATACCGATATGCAGTGGTCAGTGGGAGGATAGTGATACTCGATGAAAATCGGAGTAATACTGTTCAAGGCACGAAGTCCTTAATGGAACACAAATAGTTCATCTATGATGAAACTATACCATTAATCTTCAAATACACAAGAATAGTAGATCGGATAGAGTCAGAAAACAACCTAGGGTATGGGTTTCTGATCTAACCTCATAAAGATGTCAATCTTATGGAGGTGTACCATCCGACTACGTTATGAGGAAGTGATACGAGGTATCGACTCCCTGTTATGGCAAAGTGCCATGAGTCCGAAATGGATTCCATGTATAACAACTATTTTGGATACTAGTTGTTGTACCACAAGGCATTGTGCCTATGGTACATTAAACGTCTTCAAGGAAGACATACATGGATGGCAACATACCAACGTACAAAGCTAGGCTTTTGACGGAAAGGTATCGTTATCAACATTGTGTTAATAACGGTTCAACCTTTTACCTGTTGCCATGGTAAATCCATTTTGAAGATGCTTGAAAATAACTGTATATTTCATTTATGAAATATGTCAGTATAAATCAAAATCGCTTTCCTGAAAAGGAAACCTTTTGGAGGATGTTTACAACATCCTGACGATTTTGTATAACCGACAAACAGGTTTGCGGGTTATTCGATCCATGTTTGGATTGATGCAAGCATAAGGTTCTTGGAACTGTCGTTTTGAAATAATCATAATGGTTTATGATTTGACTCAAAACGAAATAATTCTTGTGTATATAAGGAGGTTAGTGGGAGCGCACTGACAGTTAAATTCCCATAAAGCAATTGGTGAAAGCTTGGCTTTCATAGATATTCTTTCATAGAAATTCTCCGTAGAATTCTGGGGAGTAACAACCTTTATTCAAGGAATAAAGATCTACTGGGATAGATTTGGAGTTTGTTAACACTCTCTGGGAAATTGTACATTTAAAATGTACTTGTATTGGTGTCTCATACGCTTCGAGCATATGGAGTCACAATCGGGTCAATCCAAGTGATAGTCACTGGATTGAAGTTAAGAACATCTGTTAGTATCTCTGAGAACTAAAGATGCTATCTTTTACTATGGAGAAGGAGAACTTGAAGTGACTGGGATCACTGCAGCAAGTTTCCAAACGATTAAATACTGCGGTACTATAAAGTTTGAATAACGGGACAGTGAGCTGGAAATCTTCCAAGCAAGATAACTGTTGCCGAATAAACAACAATGCGGATTATTGCTGCAGCTGAGGCAGCAATAGAAGCCATTTGGTCGAAAATAAATCTAATTAGATTAGATATAGTTCTGTTAGCAGCTGAGCTAGGCGTCAGCACAAGCTAAGGAATTAAAGGTCTCATCGACGATCCAGATATATACTTCTATATCATCTGATTCGTTCGGATCATACATCGTGGCGATGTGATGATCGTGTAAATCGCGTCAGACGATAATTAAGCAAATCCGCTGACGAAAACCTTTCCTCAGCAATTTGAGCGAACCTTACATAGTTCGGGTGTAGGACACTCGAGTGACTGGCTATGTGCCAAGTGGGAGATTGTTGGATAATATGACCCATAGCGTCACTATTTGCACAGATCATTGTGTTGTTGTAGCAAATTAACTATGTAATAAGGAAATTGCACTCTCATCATTTGTGATTAGATCACCATAGATATATAAATGAAGAGAGGTCCCTATGATTAGTTCCTGGATTGAGATGATATGAGACAGTATCAGTCCACGAAGGATTAATCATAAATATCCCTAGCCGTAGTATTATCGAGACTGGACATCGATAATGCGGAATAGGCTAGTATTGCACTTGTGCGCGTTGTGAGGGCACAACGACATAGTTCTCATATATATAAGTATTGGATACTTATGCAAGTGCGATAGGAGGTCGTGTTTCACCGATGGTACGGGAAACAGCTTCGCTCTGGATAGACCCCTCGGAATCCCATTGGTATTATGACTATGTGTCTATGGGAGGCCGAAATCAAGGTAGGTGTGTATAGTCTTAACCTGAGACTTACATCGCTAATGCTTACGACAATCGATATACTTTAGTTGAGGTCGTCTAGGACTCTAACCGGTTCTGTGTACGCCAATGCCGGGTATATTGAGAATCGTAGTGTATTGGATGTGATGTCAAGACGGAAGTGTCACTCCAGTCATAATGGAGATGATGTCACGCAGGATACGGTATTAGTGCTCTTAAGTGATGCGCATCCAATCGTGATATTATGACCAGGTCATGAATATCCGATTATAGAGACTAGTTACCAGACATCCGATATGTGTTTCGGACGGGGCAGACACTTATCCAGCCCCAGCCCTAGCACGTGACTATCCGATACTGGGCCGATATGCACAATACATTAGTATACTACGCTTGATACAGATCTTAATATTCTTAAATGGATATGTCCGGAGAATTGGTAGACTTGGTGCTTTGCTAGGAGTCGACCTTGTCTCGTAAATCGGTAGAACGTAGTACTTGGTACGTACGTGATTCGGATACTCCGACGACCGTATTTACTGCCAGATTATCCGGGGATCTCATGGGTCGCTTCCCGATAATCCACCGATGACGCACAACTCGCACTCTTGAATAATCTGGGATTATACAGAAGAGAGAGAAAATTAATCTAGGATTAATAACGGAGATGTTTTATCCGGGATAAAATGTCGTCTAAAGAGAGAGAACGATTAATTCGGAATTAATCGATGTATTAATATATTCGATATATTAGACGAAATTAGATTTCGACGCGGAATTAAAATCAGATTTTAATTCGGGCAAACGAGTTAATTTAGAATTAATTCGTTAGCGACGTAAATAATAATTTCGCCAGGCGCAATTATTTATTTAAATTCGATTGAATTAACGTCGCGACGTAAGCTCGGTATTTCGGAAATATCGAACCCGAACGCGTGAGTGCACGTGGGCCCACTTTCATTTGGAAACGTGTGGGGCCCACATGACACATGTCATTCTAATGCTTTGCATGTAGATTGTGTACATTGCACTCAATGTCATTGCATGGAGTTTGAGTGTTTGACACTCTAAGCCATTGCATGTTATGTGTCATAATTTTATTATTAATTAATGAAAATTATGGCATAAATATAAATTGATTTTTGGTAAATCATTTTAACAACTTAATAACAATTTTCTCTCTCAAATTCTCTCTTCCTCTCACGCCCAATGTGGCCATTCCACTGGTTTTGAACCAGTTTGGGCGTGACTTTAAGGGAAGCAAGAGTTGGATTTTCATGGTGAAAATTCAAGTGCTAGCACACTACGAGTCTTGCGAAGGTGGTAGGGAGGTTCACACCATGAGGCGGGACTCATCCGATGGAGTTTGGAGCTTCGTTTTGAGACCCGAAACTGCCAAGACAGTGAGCATGGACTGGTGCAGTAAGCTTACCAAGGCAGTGCGTTTTTGGGCATGATTCGTCTTCAAATCGACATAACCGATCAATGTAAGTATTCCGCTATCTTCATTGGTGTATTCACGCATGTTTTCATGTCTTGATTTGATCTTGGGACCTTAGAATAATCCAACACTTAGATAGGTTTATTTCGAACCAGTATCGGATGATCACATGAAGGCCTGGGGCTGATATGTGTCTGCCCCGTACGATACACTATTATCGACATCAAGCAACCAGTCTCTTTGAATCGGATAATCCTGACCTATCATATTATCCCGATGGTTGCAACCATTATAGAGACTAGTTCTGTTCCCTCGGCGATCATCATCTCCATAGTCTGAAGTGATACTTCCATCTTGACATCACACCCATACAACTACGATTCTCGATAAACCAGAAGAGGTATACAGAACCCGTTAAAGCCCTGGACCACCAAACCTAAATTTTACCGATTGTCCTACGTACTAGCGATCCAATCTCAGGTTAAGATCATATGCACCTACCCTGAAGCGGACTCCCATAGACACGCAGACATACTACCAATGGACTCCGCGGGGTCTATCCAGAGAAGCTGTTTTCCGTACCATCGGTAAACACAACCTCCTACCGTACTTGCATAAGTATCCATACTTAAATATATGAGAACTATGCGTTGTGCCCTCACAACATGCACAAGGGCATTACTAGTCTATTCCGCATTATCGATGTCCAATCTCGATAATACTACGACTAGGGATATTAATGATTAAACCTTTATGATTGATACTGTCTCATAATCACAATCCGGACTAATCATAGGGACTTTTACCATTTATATATCAAAGTAATTAATTACAAAACGGTAAAAGGCAATTTCATTACTACATAGTTAATTTTGTCCAATAATACAATATCATTTACAAAATAGTGACGCTATGGGTCATTACTGTCTAACAGCAAAGACGTAGCAGAAATAAACTTACATTGAGCGATTGGATGTAGGTGTAATTCAAAACTTTTCCTTTGGAAGTTACTCCAAACTCCTCTCTTGGATGTTTGTTGAGCTTCCAAGCTTTTTTCTTTGATTCCAAACTCTAGGAAGTTTCCCTATCACCTTTGTATGATCCTTTGAGTGCTAGCTCTTTATATTTTGCAACAAAAATCAAAGGAAATGAACCCTAGGTTCACGCCCAAGAGAGAGAAAATGGAAGCCATTTTGGCCAAGGAGAGAAGAAAGAGAGGAAGTTTGTTTTGGTTATTTTGGTTTCTAAAACAATTACCACACTTTCAAAAGTCAAAATCATTTAGGTATATCTTTTCCAAAAAGAAAAAAGTAAAGTGTTGGAGGGAAAAATGAATTTAAAGCCTCCAACCACTTCCACACCAAATTGACACTTGATGACAAGTATGTGACTTGAGGTTGTGACTTTTTGGCCCCACTTTAATTCAAAATCCGAGTGGGCCCGCAACACGTTCCGGGATCGGTTTGTTAATTCCGAATTAACGATTGTCCATTCGCATTGTCAACAAATTAAATTAAATCAAATTTAATTAAATAATAATGCCCCGTAAAATTATTACGAATGTCGCTCGCGAATTAATTCTAAATTAATTTTTTCGCTCAAATTAAAATCCAATTTTAATTCCGTTATGAAATCTAATTTCATTTAATATATCGAATATATTATTTTATCGATAATTCCGAATTAATCGTTCTCTCTCTTTTTTTAATTGAATTTATCCCAGATAAATTCTCGCCGTAATTAATCCTAAATAAATTTTCTCTCTCTATAATTAATCCTAGATTAATTATGTTCGAGTCATACGTCATCGGGGAATCTTCGAGAAGTGACCCATGAGATCCCTGGATATGTTGGCAGTAAATTCGGTCGTCAGATTATCCGAACACGTGCCAACCAGTACCACATTCTTACCGATTTACAAGACATGGTTGGCTTCTAGCAAAGCCACCGTGCCTACCCTATTCTCAAGAAATATTCTTTAAGGAATATGTAATCTTTGTCAGACGTAGTATACGTAGTATTGCGTATTACGATCCAGTATCGGATGTGACATGCTAGGCCTGGGACTGGAATTCTGTCTGCCCCGTATGAAGCACATATTGAATATCTGGTAACTAGTCTCTATAATCAAATAATCACGACCTAGTCATATTATCTCGATGAGTGTAGTACTTAAGAGTACTAGTTCCGTATCCTACTTGATCATCATCTCCATATGACTGAAGTGATACTTCCATCTTGACATCACACCCAATACACTACAATTCTCAATATACCCAGAAGAGGCGTACACAGAACCTGTTAAGGCCCCAGACGACCAAAACCAAAGTATATTGATTGTTGCAAGTATTAGCGATGCAAGTCTCAGGTTAAAACCAAATACACCTACCCTGATTCGGACTCCTATAGACCCATAATCATACTACCAATGGAATTCTGATGGGTCTACCATCGGTAAACAGAACCTCATATTACACTTGCATGAGTATCCAATACCCGAATATATGAGAACTATGCTGATGTGCTTTCATAACACGCACAAGTGTAATACTAGTCTATTTCGCATTATCAATGTCCAGTCTCGATAATACTACGACTAGGGATATTTAATGATTAAACCTTTTTGGATTGATATTGTCTCATATATTATAATCCGGAACTAATCATAAGGACTTTTATCGTTTATATATTCAATTAATCAATTTACAAAATGATAAAAGAGCAATTTCCTTTGTCACACAGATAATTTGTACAATAACACCATGTTCTGTACAAATAGTGATGTTATGGGTCATAATTGTCCAACATATAGGGCTTAGGTATCCACACGTGTTTAGAATCTAGTAAATCCATGGCTGTGGTATAACTTCGGAAATCAGTTCCGAGTGTTATTTAGAGATCGTAAATTTAAAGTCGACTATATTATACCATAAGGATTAGGATTTGACGTTCTTATCTATATCCCAGGTATAATATGGATAACCTGTGACGGAGGGATTATAAGTATTCAATGACCTCGAGTTGCATAGTTTAGCGAGATTATCCGTGGTCGTCATAATTCATGAGTGGGTGAATTATGGACAAGAATTATATTTCGTGACAGATAAACCTAAACTTAACGAGTCCCACTATATGAAGTGTACTCGTTGATCACTTGGGCAACGAGTTATGAATAATACAGATTATTCATAATACTTCACCGAATTAAATAAGTTAATTTGAATAATTTAAACGGTTAAACGAAAACACATGCATAAGGGCAATTTTGGTCAATCGTAATTATTGTGTATTTGTATCTGATACATAATTTGTTTAGATACACATTAATTAATTATCAAATGAGACATTGACACATGCCATTAATATATGTATTTGTTATTTAATCTAAAGAAAAATACATATATAATAATAATTATTATATTAAATAACTAATTAGATATTTTAATGTTAAATATTTGAATAATTAAATGATATACCTTTTAATAATTGTTATGAAAAATATTTGATTATTATTGGTTACAAATGGCATGATTTTATTAAGCTTTAAGTGTGCAAATTCGATTTGTCAAATTAAAGCTGATTATATTTAATTGAATTAAATTGGAAAAAATGACAATATTACCCTTGGAAAGTCGGTTTTCACTTTTTTAAAAGGGAAAAAAATTTATTTTCTTCTTCCAATGGCCTCCATGGCCGTAAAATTCATCACCAAAAGCTCTCAAATCATACTTGATGATTCAAGATGGAAAGTGAAGGAAAACCAAGGAAAAGCTTAGGAAAATTGGAGATTAAAATGTAATCTTTAATATTCTTGAGTTTAGAAATTTAGTTTCTCATTCTTGTGTACCTAGAATAGTTCTAGGGTTTTCGTTACTTGTTAAAATTGGGGCTTTTGGTGTTGGAAGATGGATTTGGAAGTGTTAAGCATTTGTCAAGTAGAATTGGATAATATTATTGTAATTTTTATTCAATTTGATCATTTGATGATATGTTTTCATTTGAGAGTGTTATGACTACTCTTGTAATTCCTAGAATTATTCTTGGGTAGTTCATTTGTGGTGACTTTGGTTGGTGTTAAGATTAATTAGATTAATATTGGAAAATTGGATTTTAAACATGAAAAATTGATATATTTTGCTTCAAGATCAGATATGGAAATACTGTGTATTTGGTGATGAAAAATATGTCATATAAATGTATTGGATGTGTTTTTGGTGTTGGAACAATTTCCGGAAATTATTTCGGAGTTGAAATAAGTGAAAACGGTGAAAAACAGCGTTATCGGGTGAATTTTGAGCCAACCGGGTGACGGCTAACCAAACAGTGAATTGTCACTGTTCAGGCAGCCCATGAACTGCCCTAATACTATGGGGCTGACCTGGGCAACCCTCATATGTATTGGGTAGTCGGTTCGGTCCAAAACGTGTTTTATACCATTTTGCGGAAAAACATTTTCGTAAACGTTTGCGACGTTCTTAGTTATTTATGTCATTATTTATTATCAAATAAATATGTTTAGGTGAAATATGAATGAATTATTCATATTAGATATTGAATAATTTATTTGATAATTTAAAAAAAAAAATTTAAAATTACGATTTCGCCCGAACCGCGCTTCTGCCCCGCCCTTTGCCCAAAACCCCAACAAAAATGGTATCAGAGCTGGTCCGATCCTTCATCCATTACATTTTTCATGCTTGATATATGATATATAATCCAATTTTGATGTTTGCAGATGCACATAATCTATATGTTTCTTGACTTTTCGGTTCTATGCTAACGGGAAACGTAACAAAAATTTAATAGTTAAGTTAAGTTATGTTTTCTAAAGGTAGAATTGAATTATTTAGAAAATGATCTAGATTAAAATCTGCATATGATGTTGAACAATGTTTCCTTGAGGAATATCCCCGCTTAAATAAGGCAGTAAAGTAACATGTATTGGATGCATGTTTCTTGGTCCGTCTTGTCAATACCTTTTATTGGTATCTTTCTATGGCTGCATCCGAGATCGTGCCAAAATAGTGAGGGTGTAGTTGATAGAATTTTATCCATGCCGGATGTATATTTGATACTAGACAAATTTAAGTGAAAGTGGAAATCCTGAACGTGCCAAAGCTGTTAGGACTACATCGGTAGCTTGAGTTTGTTATTGGTAAGTGAAGCCATGATACGCATCATTGTGAACGTGCCAAAGCTATCATAATGAGAAATGGTCAGGACCAAAATCAGGAGTCACAGTGAGTGTGATTGACAATGAGTTGTCTACTTAATGAATATACGTAGGCAAGATCGTGCCAAAGTTGTGAGTCGAAATATATTCATGGGATCATACTCTTTCTATGGAATTCAATTTAATTATTGAATTCCCATTCTCCATTGGGGATTACGGTATTATGTAAAGTAGTGAGTGACACTGCTAGGTTAAAAATCCATAACTAAGGCAATGTGTAATTTTATAGAAATTGCTGCTTTTGTTTTCCTTTATTTTATATTGTTGATAGAAATATACTTCTAATCCACTGCATGCATATTATTTGCATATGTTTTCTTACTTTACTTATGGTTGTGTATTTCTAGAATAGGTTATAGAATGACTATAGACTTAAATATTATTAGATTAGTTAAAACCATCGAGAACTTTTGTTTCGATTTTCTTGAAAATCAAGATGGTTAGTGACTTAGTTTCTAAGTCACGATAAGTAATCTAAATAGATATTTGTATTAGGATATAATTGTCTAGAGAGAATAGTTTCTTGTGTAGTAAGAATTGACACGAATTAGTTCATGTCTCGAGATTCTTGACTGGCATTAAGAAAATTCCATTAGGTATTTGTTTATCTTGTAATGACATTTCTTGACTTTAGTGACTTCTTGAAGTCAAGTGTCTGACACAGTTTGCTAATTAATTTTTTTTGCAATTGTTGTGAATAATTGAAGGCAAATTATAAAGCTAAAGAAAGGAGATGCGTATAGTTGTGTATGGGAAATATCGATTTTCACAATACGACAACTAGAGGTATTGGATATCGGATATCCCGTCTAGTTATTTAAAAGATTATTTAATGATTTTTTTGATATTTGATATCAGAACTTGCGACTATTGGATAATTACTTGTTCTTATAAATAATTGTTACATATTTTAATATGACTAGTATTGTCATTGATCAAAAGATAAACATTAAGAAAATATTCGGTTAATTAAATAACTTAGAACAATGCTTTATGAGATTCTATCATATAAACATTAGATGCTTATTCCGTATGGTAAAGGATGGTCTGATACAAGATCACATCATATATCCTTATACATTTAATGAATATTGTATTCAGGATATGATTAAATCTCATTTAACCAATGATCGTCATTGGACCATAGATTTATTAAAATAATATATTGGAAGTATGTAGTTTAATGAATTATAAATTACCTTGGATAGTTTTCTTTACTTCGTAACTTAGTTAATGAATTGTCATGACTTAGTTGCTTGTTTCTAAAAGAATATATATTGAACGTCTTGAATGGTTCGAGAACTTTCAATATGTTTATGATGAAACGCGGATATAATATTTTGATTGGTTCAAAGTTATTCTATTTGAAGTGTTGAAAACTTTATCCTTAAAATTCATTGTGTGTCTTTGAATTCTTCAAGGATGTTTGATATGATCAAACATATGAACTTTTGGCAATTAGTTCTATAGTTATTTAATAGATGTGATTCTTACTCAAAATTATTCTTCTACGATTCCATCGTGATGGAATTGGTCAGTGGGAGAAATTGAATCTTATATGATTTGATTCGTTTGATATTGAGTGTTACCGAATTAGTTTTCAATACTCTTGGGGTTATGCTCTTGTTACACTAATTCATCCTTTTAATTATTGTTCCATTAGTTTCTACAGTTACGTATATGATATGTATAAGTAGAAAATTCGAATCTTAAAATTTTGAGATTTGAATCTTTCTTTTGTATAATGGTTATATAATTGAAAGTACTTGCGCCTCAGAGGTACAAGTAAAAGTTTATCATTTATTCTATTAAATAGAATATTGTAATCTATTTGATAGAATATCTTTTCTACGATCCCGAGTAATAAAAATTGTTTTATTACTTGGAAAGTAACATCAGATGTTAATGATTGTAGAAATGACTTGACTTATTGAAGTCAAATGTGAGAGTGACAAATTGTAATGGAACTACATAATTAATTAGATGAAATGACCCTACTATATCTTCCGTATAAGTTTAATAGGATGTCAGAATCATTTACAAAGTATTTGATACTTATTGGTTATGCTATTTTCTTATCGAAGAAAATTATCCTATAACTTATAGTGGGAGCGATATTTGATATCGATTTCGGTAGTTAGCATTGAACCATAGATCTAAGATTATTCGTAGCTTACTACGATCAAGTTTTAAACTTGATTAAGCTTTCGTTATGAATCGTTCATAAAATGTGTAAATTATTTGCGCAGCAAAAGCAAAGTGAGCTTGTTAAAGGTTTAACCTTTATAGTATGACAGTGAGAAAGGTTTTACTCAGTGATCTATTGTAGATTCTGAGAAAACTTGTCTCAAGTCGCACTAATTGAATAATTAAGGATCTATTGATTAATGTTGATATTAAACTATGTATGTTGGCTAAAGAATGCAAAGTCGCGTTCCTGAATGGTCTCTTCGAATGAGAAATCCGTTGTGGTTTCTTTGTTTGAAGAGTTCATTCTAGAATGGCCCTAGAGTTTGTATTCTGCTAAGATCACATTTTGATAAACTATCTTATAGAGCCTATTGTAGACTCAAATAAGCTTTCGATAAATCTATGTTCTCTAATTTTGATACAGTCAGATTGTCTGCTTTTATCAAAGCATGGAGAATAAATTTTTGATAGTAGGGTTAGTGGGAGCGTACAACTTTCTTTCTAGTGTTATATATCCTAACGACATTGTCATTATTAATGTAATAATGAAATGTTTGTGAGGTAAAAAGGTTTCCCTAAGTCTTCTTTTCTCCGTGAAAGTAGTGGGAGTAGTCTCTGTTATATTTGATATAAAGTTTTATATATAATATAAAATAAGAGACTTGTGAGATACTCCTATTAGTCGTGTATTAGATATGATCTAATAAAGGACACACCAAGACTATCTATGTGACAGTTAGTATAACTGTTTGACAGTTAGTGTGTCTCTTGATATAGTATTTATCTTTCGTAAATGATGATTTCTTTGTCGAAAGAGAAATTGATTAGAATGTCTAATCTATCTTATGCATTATAGGATGATGACATAATGAATACTATATTATGTACGATTAAAAAATATCAATTTAATCGTAATTGTTACGAATTATTTTGATACACTGTAGACCATATGATGTGTCTTGAAACATGTTCTTTGTGATCTTTGAGATATTAAGAACAAGTTTCTTATTCATGGAGAATATAATCCACAGCCATTATGGTCAGATTAGTTTTGACTCTAACTATGAAGTTAGATGGTCTACGTCATATAAATTCAGAAAAGATGCAAGGGAAGTGTCACGGTTGATTATACTGTATTAGTGGAATTCGTTGTAACTTTTGAAGTATTGACTTATGAAGTTACAAAGTGACCTTATAGACTAGTAGTTTTGATATTAGTGTTGTACTTGCGGTTGTCTGCATTGTATTTGGATTTGATCCTTAAATACATAGACAACTTAGTAACTATAACACAATATTGATTTCACATCTAAGTCATATTTATGTAGAACTTGGGTTCTACAAAATATAAATGATGTTGGCAAAGGAAAACAATTGGGTTTGTTGGACAGACTCAATTTATTCAAGCGGGTTTACTTGTTGTTGCCTACCTCTTCAGTGCTAGGTGAGCTCTTGAGGGCCATGGATATGTGATACACATTGAGATGTGTATATGATACTGTGGATTTACACTAGAGCAAGTGTGAGAAATTGTAAGGGTTGATGTTCAGAGTGCTAATCCGGATCGTATTTATGTCTGATTTATAAATACGAACAATTACTTTTTTCCATAATATTACTAATTTAATGGTAGCACTTCTTATCTTTTATACAAATATTCGATCTAATTATGATTAGATTGAAACTAAATCTGATTTAGTGATACGTGTATATTAGACAAAGACCCTAGGATTTACAATGTAGTGTGCAGTTACAATGTATTTTGTAATTAACATTGGAAAACATCACTATAAGTAATATATCCTTAAATAAAGTTCCTGGTCAAGATTTACTAACACAGGTCGGTTAGTAAAATCCGCTGAGACCAGTATATGTTGTATATCGTGACTTGGTCCGATGGTTTTGTAGGGTTTCAATCAAGTCCCAAGATCAACAAATCATGCATAAAAACGAGTATGAACACAACAAAGGAGGTGCGGAATATACTCACATTGAATTTCGGTTTTGATGAAATGAACACAAGTTGCGTTTTTGCCTCCCTCCAAGCTCGGCAATGACTTCTGGAACTGCAGTGAACGCACGGTTGGGGCTGCGAAAGTCTCCTCCATTTTCGGCCATGGATGACTTCCATGGAAGCTCCAAGCTTCAAGCTTCCATGCTCAAAGAATCACTTCCCTATCACCTATGTATCACTCATGGTGTGCTAGCACTAAGTCTTCTTCAATTTGCTTCTCAAAAATTCGGTGAAACCAGAAAAATCAAGAAGAAAATCGGCTTGAAGCCGTGAAGAAGAGGAGAAGAAAATGAGAGGGAAAAGAGAAACCGTATGCCCTGCATGTTGGAGAGAGAGAATGATAAGTTAGAAAATAAAAAATGTAAAAAGGTTTATATAATTTCCAAAATTATTTAATAAACCATTTACTTTTTCTATTTAAAATTAAAGCAAAAGCTTTCAATCAACTTATTGTTGGATATATGACCCATAGCGTCACTATTTGCACAGAACATTGTGTTGCTGTAGCAAATTAACTGTGTAACAAGGAAATTGCACTCTCGTCATTTGTGATTAGATCACCATAGATATATAAATGAAGAGAGGTCCCTATGATTAGTTCCTGGATTGAGATGATATGAGACAGTATCAGTCCACGAAGGATTAATCATTAAATATCCCTAGCCGTAGTATTATCGAGACTGGACATCGATAATGCGGAATATGCCAGTATTGCACTTGTGCGCGTTGTGAGGGCACAACGGCATAGTTCTCATATATATAAGTATTGGATACTTATGCAAGTGCGATAGGAGGTCGTGTTTCACCGATGGTACGGGAAACAGCTTCGCTCTGGATAGACCCTTCGGAATCCCATTGGTATTATGACTAGGTGTCTATGGGAGGCCGAAATCAAGGTAGGTGTGTATAGTCTTAACCTGAGACTTACATCGCTAATACTTACGACAATCGGTAAACTTTGGTTTTGGTGGTGGGGGATCTTAACTGGTTCTGTGTTCACCTCTTCTGGGTTTATCAGAGAATCGTAGTGTATTGGATGTGATGTCAAGATGGAAGTGTCACTCCAGTCATAATGGAGATGATGTCACGCAGGATACGGTATTAGTGCTCTTAAGTGATGCGCATCCAATCGTGATATTATGACCAGGTCATGAATATCCGATTATAGAGACTAGTTACCAGACATCCGATATGTGTTTCGGACGGGGCAGACACTTATCCAGCCCCAGCCCTAGCACGTGACTATCCGATACTGGGCCGATATGCACAATACATTAGTATACTACGCTTGATACAGATCTTTGATATTCTTTGATGGATATGTCCGGAGAATTGGGTAGACTTGGTGCTTTGCTAGGAGTCGACCTTGTCTCGTAAATCGGTAGAACGTAGTACTTGTTACGTATGTGATTCGGATACTCCGACGACCGTATTTACTGCCAGATTATCCGGGGATCTCATGGGTCGCTTCCCGATAATCCACCGATGACGCACAACTCGCACTCTTGAATAATCTGGGATTATACAGAAGAGAGAGAAAATTAATCTAGGATTAATAACGGAGATATTTTATCCGGGATAAAATGTCGTCTAAAGAGAGAGAACGATTAATTTGGAATTGATCGATGAATTAATATATTCGATATATTAGACGAAATTAGATTTCGACGCGGAATTAAAATTAGATTTTAATTCGGGCAAACGAGTTAATTTAGAATTAATTCGTTAGCGACGTAAATAATAATTTCGCCAGGCGCAATTATTTATTTAAATTCGATTGAATTAACGTCGCGACGTAAGCTCGGTATTTCGGAAATATCGAACCCGAACGCGTGAGTGCACGTGGGCCCACTTTCATTTGGAAACGTGTGGGGCCCACATGACACATGTCATTCTAATGCTTTGCATGTAGATTGTGTACATTGCACTCAATGTCATTGCATGGGGTTTGAGTGTTTGACACTCTAAGCCATTGCATGTTTTGTGTCATAATTTATTATTAATTTAATAAATATTATGGCATAAATATAAATT
Source organism: Zanthoxylum bungeanum (assembly GCA_019454045.1). Lineage (NCBI taxonomy): Eukaryota > Viridiplantae > Streptophyta > Magnoliopsida > Sapindales > Rutaceae > Zanthoxylum > Zanthoxylum bungeanum. The sequence continues at coordinate 4,356 of SKCR01033875.1, read as the reverse complement.
GATTTTTGGTAAATCATTTTAACTTAATACACAATTCAACTCTCTCATTCTCTCTTCTCACCTCACGCCAAACAGAAACTTTGGACTGGTTTTGAACCAGAAAAATCGTGAGCAAGAGAAGCCAAGAGTTGGGTTTTCATGGTGAAAACCGCAAGTGCTAGCACACTACGAGTCTTGCGAAGGTGGTAGGGAGGTTCGACCATGAGACGGGATCCATCCGACGTAGCTAGGAGCTCCGTTTCTTCACTTAAATTTCTATTTTGCAGGGCAGTGGACTGGTTGCAGTGGCGTGAGCAAGGCAGTACGTTTTTGGCCTTGATTCGTCTTCATATCGACATAACCGATCAATGTGAGTATTTCGCTACCTCCGTTGATGTATTCACGCATTATTTCATGTCTGATTTGATCTTGGGACGTTAGAATAAACCAACAATGGCATCATGAGCTAATGTTGCAAGCATGAAATTTGTAGGGTTTAAAATTTGGGTAAATGTGATTTGAGCATGATTTGAATAAATTGCTTGTTTGAGTATGTTTATAACATGTTTAAATTCATTTTGGTTGGACCAATTTGTTGAAAATTGATTTGGAATAATTTTCCCCAAAAATTCATGTTGGCCGAATGTTTATTGTATTTTGGATTCTTGGAATTTTGTGATTTTGATTCATTTGATGAGTTAGAATCGATTAGGTTGACGTTAATTTGAATCGAATGGATTGGATTTCGAATTGGACAAAAACCCCCAAAATTCTATGTTGGCCGAATGGATATGCCCTAATGTTGTCTTGGAATTTTTTGATTTTGATATTGGATGTATTGGAAATCATTCGGGATATGTATTTAATGTCGATTGCGGATTAATTGGATTGAAACCGAATTGGACATGAAATCACTCCCTTGGCCGAGACTTAGAAGCATGTAATATGGGTTTGATTTTTCATTATGTGTGTTTGACATGTAATAATGAATTAAGTATGATTAATTGGACTAATTTAGTGTTTTGGAAATGTTGATTTAGTTGATTAATCATATAATGCACTTTTGGTAATTAAATTGTGAAAATTGGATTTTTGGATTTAATTAATTGGGCCTAATTTTGGAAATTAGAATTTATTGTTGTAATTGGGCCTTTTGGGCTTGATTTATCAAGTTTGGTTTAGGCCAAGTGGATTGGATCCAATTGGGCCCAAAACCTTAACCATAAAGCCCAATTGCGGCTAATGAACCTTTAATGTTCAATTGGGCCTAATGGGCCAAGATTGATTTATGGGCTTATGGGGTAAATCCCGGATTGGACTTTGGTTATCGGTTTGACCCGAGTTGACCAAAAGTCCACGCCTTAAGAAATCAATCAAAAGCCCATTGGACTTTAATTGAATTGACGTTGGACGTTAATCGGTCTTTGAGACGCGTTACGATTAGATTTGGAATTTAAATCGTAAAAGGTTTATTAAATAAAAGTGTAATATTTAATTTGGAATTGAATAGTGAATTAGTATTAAATACATGTTAAATTAGATTTAATGATGTAGTTTAATTTAATTCATGAATTCGTACTTTGAGTACTTGTTCGCAAAAACGAGTTTGACTCGAACAAAATCAAATCGTTGTTCGAACATTGGATGATCACTTAATTATCAGATTAATTAATTTGATTAGATTGATTGATAGCATGCTTATGTGTGTGAATACGTGGTTGTGTTGAATGAATAATGTATATCGGATGGATATAGTCGGGTGGGCAATTTTAGAAATTGTTGTAATAAATTCGATTTATTAAATTGGACCTGCGTGTCCAGCCTTATCACCTTCTTTCTCTTTGTATTCTCTTCTCACCTATTCCCCTCTATGTATATGAGGTTTCTTTAGAAGTGTAGTGTAACGGATAGAAGTAGTACAAGTGCTAGCTTGAGTGAGAAAGGGAGAGATTTGATCTAGGATCAATGTGTTAAGTATCCATCCGCATATCATTATTATTTTATTTCATACTCGCTTTATTATGTATTTAGAATGCATGTTTAAGGGTGTATGATGATGAGACCTTAACAAAGATAAATAAATTGGTATCCAATTTGCACGCGAAAATCCCTCAATCTTATATTAAGCAAATATCCTTCCATTGAATGATTCTTGTTCAAGATCCGAAGTTGGCATTGGTTTGTTTTTGACCAAAGTCAAGACCTTTGTCAATCAAGGATGTACTTGAATCATGAGAGTTTTGTTGCATATCGGTGTCTTGTCCAAATCGTGATTTTTATTGACCAAAGTCAGATCACTTTTTGTCCAATGACATTGATTACGAAACTTTCCTCGTCAATGGGTCCCGCTTAACTGGAATCATTAGGTTTGTGTTTTGCCAAAGCCAAGGCCTAAATGATTCAGAGGATATGGTTAGGAAAATGTAATGGATACATTGACATTATACATATGTTTCGGACTTGGATGTCCACCTAACCGGATCTAGGAATTGGATGAGATCCAATTGATCTGAGAGATCTACCTAGTTGAATAGCATACAACTTTTATTGGCCAAAGTCAGGGTTGTGTGTTATTTAATAGGATCCTAGCCCACTAGGAAACACGGTTTCCCGAGTACTCCACAGAGGGTTAGAGGCTCGACGAAAAATAGTGGGAGGCAAGTATTGAATTTGCAACATTCGTTCGAATACTCGCTAAACACGCTCATTTTTTTTTACTCGTCATTTTTATTAAAAGTATTAGTTGGACTAATATTTTATGTTGTTTTAAATTATATATTAGTTGGACTATATACAAACTCATTCAATATATAGTTGATTTTATAATTGGATTATAGTAATCAATATAATTGAATTAATGATAGTTGATTTTATAATGGGATTATAGTAATCAATATTAAAATTATAGTTGATTAAATAATTGGATTATTGTAATCATTATAATAAATAGTACCTTAATAATTTGATTAAAAAGTTGGACTATTAAAATCAAGTAAAGAATTGAAAAGGTTGAATATTAAAATATATAATCCTTGGATTAAATGTTTTAAATGATTTAATTTTCAATTGGGAATTAATAATAGGTTAATTTATTTGATAAAATAACTTATTATTACTAAGCCCATAATTAAGCAAATAGTAGAGCATAAAGTCTTTGGAAGATTTATGTGATGATGACTTTAGTGCTTAATTAATATACTTATAATAAATCTATCTTTAGATTTAAAAGTATTAAAGTTGCAATAATAATTCTTGGAGAATTAATTGACTATTCTAGTGGAGAAAAGTCAAAGTTTGCAATTGGGCATGTAGCACAAGGTGCACATCGTTTCGATATTCCGAAACCCAAGGCTTGGCCAAAGGTATGTGAAATATTGAAAAGGATAATTGACATATCTCCAAAGTGACTACCATTTGGATATGGAAGACACGAAGGAATTAAAGAAAGGGCGAGGCTCTAACTTTAAAAATATTTGTCAAAGTTATGTTCACAACTAGTATTAAAATTAGATTTTAAATACTTAGTGTGGTACATAAAATATATGTATTGACGTTCAGAATCCGCTGTGAGCTGGATACTGGCTTCAAGCCGAGATTTCTATGCAATCGGAAAACGGGACGAAAGTCGCTGTTTCGACCGCAGATACCTAAGTTTAGGAACTACCCTTTGGGTATGTACTTAAATTAGGAAATGTTATAATGTAACTAGTTTAACTAGAGACATTATCTCTATATCAGTGTTTAATCCATTGCGGATAAAACCTTTATATTTTAGAACACTAAAGTGTTTCATTATATAAAGATGATACTGAGATAAATACATTGGATGTAAATAACAGAATTTATATTTTGAATATAATAAAATCTCAAACATATTAAATGACAAATAAATAGCTCAAATTGATTTGATCAATGGAGACTTATTTGTGGCATTGTTGTCTATGACACAATTAAAGAAGACTCGTATATCCACACTTTTGAAGAGTGGATACTAGGACTGATTTGATTATTCAAATAAGGTCTACGAATCTAGTTTATTAGGTTAAATACCTAAAATACTATTTACTTGGTAATAGTAAAAGGGCCACCGATCTGTTAGCCCTATTCATGGTGAATTAAGTGGGCCCATATTTAGCTAGGCTAGATGTGAACATGAATATTTCGTGACCTTAACGGATGTAGCATCACGTTGTAGTTATGTGTTTCTTTTGAAGAACACAGATCGGAAACTTTAGAGTTTCGACACGAAGTAGACAAACAGATCGGCTGTAGTATTATTCCGCCACGGTGAAACCGTAATGGAAAATACTTAAGCATTAAGTTTCATACGTAAATGAAAGAGTACGGTATTCTTTCATATGAGGACTCCTCCCGATA
>SKCR01033874.1:0-42439 GCA_019454045.1 Zanthoxylum bungeanum | reverse complement strand
AAGCTTTCATTACAGGTAGATACAATAGAGATTATGTAGAATTCAGAATCAGGTTCAGTTCATATAGTTTCAAGTAAGATCACGTCGGTTCAACCCACATTAGCATATTAGGATGTCAAAAGTTCTTAGTTCAAATAGCTTAGTATAGTTCATGCAGACTCAAATCACCATGCAACTTTTTGGCCATGACTGAAAGCATATTATTTAGTCTATGACAACTTCAGTTCAGGTTCAAGGCTACAACTCAGAATAGTGAAGTTAGGTTCAATCATATACCCAGTTATCAATTGGATTAAGTCCTAGATCTCTATGTTATATATTCAGATTCCAAGTACCTCATTGGGTCCCCAGCTTATTATATATGTTTTCGTGATTTAGTACTTTAACCCTCTCTTATAGTATGTTTCAGTTTAATCATGTATTTCATTTCAAGTTATTTTATTGACCCTCATTATTCACTCACCAGGTCTTTTGAAAGATATAACCCACCCCACTTTCAGTTGTTTTGTAGGCAATAGGTTTAGACATTACTTGGAGGATACATGACCCAACAACAGTTATTACACCCCCCGGATGTCAGTTCAGAGTCGGGCCCAATCGTCAGTGTCAGATGATGTCAAGATAGGCTATAAGGCCATGTATATGTATCAAATATTATGTTAGTTATTTTTTTATGTGTACAAATTTGTGACATGAAGTAGATATGTTTTCAGGTTATGATGTGTATGTGTATATGATTACGTGCTGTGAGTCAGTCATTTCAGTATAGCTAGCGGTGTATGTCAGGGGTTCGGGTGATGGCTAAGCCATCACCTGCCCATCACATGCTTAGAAATACCGGGATGGGACAAGTTGGTATCAGAGTAGAGGTTCATGTGTAATGACTGTTGCGGCTCATCGACTCCACGTAAGTCCTTTCACTTAGTTTCATAGAGTTGTTGCATTTCTCGTGATAATGGATATCACTAGCATGACATACATGATAGCATCATAGGTAACAAATAATGCATGATAGTTTAGTTACACAATTTACATGCAGATTAGGAGTTGGGACGAATCCATTTTTAAGAGTGGGTGAATATAACACCCCGGTCAGACCAGTCATATCCGGTATAGTAAATCATCATGCTTAACATCTTAGAACTCATAAAATAATATTTAAAAAGATTTTGCACCTTGTAAATATAGTCCGGAGTTAACGAAAATTTTTTTTAGACTCACCATCTTTGCTATTCATCTGAGTCAACAGGCAGCTTTTCTGTATTTCAGCCCTAAATTTTTCATACAAACTCTGATTTTTATAAATTTTATATTGACGACAATATAAGACCAATACCTACAACTTCCATGATAATATTTTCCCAAAATCAAAATAGAACCAAGTCAAAAATCAAAATGTCTATGATTGCCACAGTGGATAACGTGACTGCCTTAAGATTTTGACACTTGGCTCAATTTTAGCCAATCCTTCTCAATAAAAATTAGCCCTTAACATATAAACCTATCACTATTCACTCTTTCCCTCACCAAAAAGATGAAGAGAAACAAATGGAGGAGCTTCTCACGCCATTTTCTTCTTTCTTTATTGTCTTTATTTCTTTCTCATTTTCCCTTCTCATTTTTTAGTTTAGAGCTTGATGAAAGAAATCCCTAATTCGTCCAAAGAACCCTAGACCTTCATTTTTGCATATGAACTTGTTAATGGTAGTTAGCATGTATTTGTGGGCATTTTATGACATCTTAAACAAGCTTTAAGCTCATTCTATAGAAAAGCCTAATTGTTCCCCTCGTGAGTTAGGGCTGGCCGAAATTTATAAGTAGATTGGGGATGATTATTTTTTATTTTAGGTGGTGGATAATGCTAGTTCATGCTTAGGATGAGGTATAATATGAGTTTGTATTGATTTTGGATTGAGAAATTCTAGTTCCATTTTCCTCATGTTAGCCAAATACTAACTTGTGTATAAGGACTGTTTTGTTACTTTTGTTGTGAAAATAATGATGATTCGTGTGGTAGGATAATGTATTAGAATATGTTGTGTTTAGGAAATGAAAATTTCCAAGTGTGGTGAAATGAGGCCTTGGATGAATATGGGTTGTTTTGTTGTTTAAGTGATAATGATGGATGATATTTTATGTTGGTTAGGTGTTATGTTGTAGATTATAAATGAGTATAGTTTGAAAAACTTAAAAGGGTGGAAGTATGCTCTTGGCCGAATCTTTAATATTTCATAGGAGTTAATTTTCTTTTGTTTTGATAATAACATATTATGATTCATGTGTTTTAAGATTATTTAGAATGATCCATGTATAATGATATTTAGAATGAGTTATCATGGTTAACGGTGAGAACTTTAAAGTTATAAATGTTCTTATGTTGGCCGAATTTCATAAGTGGATATGAATGAAGATTTTTATGTTTTAATATTGATTAATGATGGATTATGCATAGGTAATGTTTAACATGATTTTTAAGTTGTTGTGTGTTGGAAACTTTCAACGTTATAATGTTCATGTGGCCTGAATTCAAGAAAAGTGTGAAAGATCAGTTTATTATGCAATTAATGGTATGTTTATGATGTTGCCTAAGAGTGTGAACATGTTTGAGATAATTCCTACAAGATAGTATGTAATAAATAGAACTTAGAATGTTAATAGAGAACATGTTTGAGAGTATGTGTTATAAGACTTTATTAGCAGGATTCAAGAAAGTTTAGGGAAAACAGGTTGTGCTAGTGATGTAGGTTCATGCATGATGAGCAACATGAATTGAATGATATTATGGTATGCTTGTAATGGTCAGTTATAGTTGTTTGGAATGATAAACTTGTTGATGGGCATGTTAAGGCAAAATTAGGCATTTGTAGTAGCCAGTATTGAGCTTTTAAAGTGGCTATATCGGCTATGTCGAAATGTCTCATCATTATTAACATAAGCATGTCATGTAGAATTAGTAGCACAGTAAATTAAGTAGCAGGTCCATGCATTCATGAATCAAACTCAATATTCTTAGTTCAAGTATGCTAACCATACTTGAACACATGTTCAGTCAAAATTAGGTATGCTAGTTGCGGTTTTGCACTTTTGCGCTTCTTGCAGTTTTTCTTTTATATCTTTTTATTCTCCATTTTGATTTTTTTTGACTTCCCAGAAGCCTTTGAGGAGTCAGCTCCCCCATGGAGGTACAAAATGGGGTTGTCTTTCCTCATATAATGCTCCATCATGCATAATATGTTATTGTAGACAACAGAACCTGGGCGACGCTGTTCTAGGCTCGCGGCCTAGTTGGGAAGTATGAAATAACATGGAGTCGCCACCCGGTGTGAACCGGGACAAAGATTTAAGGCCGCACTCACACCCTCGCAAGGGAAGACCTCAAACCGTTGGGTTCGGAATGGTCCCTTACTTATGTCACTTGTGATGATATAATTTGTGCAATAAACTAACCGAATCTATTCATCATTCATGCTCAAGGGTACTTAGATCTAACATGCTTTCATCCAAATAATTCCACGCAATGTAACACAACAAGCATATTGAACCCTTAAATCAACATGTATAAATCATTACCCAAACGCATCATAAACTAAGAACATGCATAATGAACACCTAAACATGCTTTAACAAATGAATAACAAACTAAATTAAACCATGCTTTAAATAATAAACATATAACCTAAAGACTATAACATGCTCAAATACAAATTAGGATGAGACGAGATATGTATATCTTAAGCGGTACGTGGCTTTGTATCCCGAGTGCAGACCATACTACCGTCCATTCGGAATCGGCTATGGAATTTACGTCCGGGTTTCATCCGATATACCACAAAAGGGAACACATATCCCGCTCATCCAACAATCACATCATGCTTCAAACGACTCTCATGCAATTATATATCAAAATAAATAAAACAACAATAAAGAAGATAAGTAGAAAGGTGCCCTCAGGTCTAACCTCTTTTGTCGTCTAAGAAAGGGCGTTACACGTCCGTTGGAAGGGTGAATGATCCGCTACTCTTTTAGTTCACCAACTCAACGTCTTTCCTCGCTGTTTTGCTGTTCGGGCTGCTGTTTCAAGTCCGTTTCGCTGCTGTTTCGCTGCTACGTTTCAGGTCACTGTCTTGATGGTTTAGCGGACTGTTTTGGGTGATTTTGAAGGCTTAGGGAGGTGCGTTTGTGAGGATTTTTTAGGGAAACTTTATGGAGGTTTTGAGGATGGTATTTAGGTGATTTTAGGACTGTTTTGTGGGCTAAGGACGCAACAAAAACTGACCAGAACAGAAGGTGAACTGCGGCAGTTCACAGGTGCAGTGGGGTGTTTTCAGGGACTGTTTTGGGGCTGTGTTTGGAGGGTGTTTAGTGCGAATTTAGGGCTGTGAATAAGGTTTATTTGAGGGTGTTTAGGGCTGTGAATGGGGGCTGGAACTCGGCAATAGAGGGTTAAGTTTAGGGCTTGGGCGTGAAGGGTGTTGATGATGGAGGGAAGGTGCGGCAATGGAGGCTATTGGATCTTGAAGGTGCTGCAATGGAGGCTTCAGGGGGATGCTTGGGCGTGTAATGGAGGCTTAAGAGAGTGCTTTAGGCGTGTGAGAGAGATGTATGGGCTAGGTCTTGAATGAGGGGTGAAGGCCTCTTTTTATAGGCAAAGAGAGAAGACTTTCCTAATTAGATTAGGAATGAATCTCCTAATTGATTTCTAATAAGGAATGCATCTCCTAATTAGGATTTGGGATTGGATTTGATTTGGTAGGGATTTGATTTGATTTCTTTTATTTAGGTAAGGATTTTACAAGATTTAAACATGTGATAAATAGCATATACCTAAATAAAGGGGCTTTGGGCGTGAATCACATCCTTTGGGCATGGATTTGGTTGACTTGGTTTGACTTGGGTTGACTTGGGTATTTGGGCTTGGTTTGGGTTAGGTATGTGGTCTATGGGAGTTTTGGGCCTAAGGTGAGCTTAGAAACGGAGGTATAACAAGCAACCGAAGCGAAAACAACGAGATTAAATCCATCAAAAATTCTATTTTCCAACTTTACCCTTCCAACGCCCGTTTCCCGCGCGACTTCATGACTAAAGAAGTAGTTCCCTCCATACGAGACTCATCATTGGGCTAATGTGTAAAAATGCAATGCCTACAGTTATGAAGTTCTTCATAGCTGGCTTGCATTAAGTGCATATGGAATTTTAATACAATGCCAATATAAGTTCCAGACAAAGAAGAAAGAATCAAATTACGGTCTAGTCGTTCATCAATCATAATGTATTTTCGTTCCAGATATCGGATCTGATAGATCATGTTCAAAATATGAATACTGACAACTCCTTCATCCTTGAGTTCGGCACGGAATAATTCCTTAAACCTCTGATACATTTTGATCTCTTGATTTTCCTCGAGCAACTCCTTGAGTGTTTGTATTATGCTCCAAGCATATGGTACCTATATATACTGTCTCAATAAATTTGGAACCATCAATCCTAAAATGTAGGATTTAACATTAAAGTTATCATCCTTCCATTTTACAAAAGTTTCTCGCTCTTGATGAGTGGAGTCAGGATCGATTACAACAGGAAATTGATTGATAGTTACATATGTAAACTTTTCAAATTCCAAGACAAAGCGGATGTTCATTTCCCATTCGAAAGAGTTCTTGGCTTATTTTAGTTTATTAGAATCCAAAAATCTTATCAATGGATTTGCGGAAGCCATATACAAGATAACATTTTAAACAGTAACAGAATATTTTTCATTTTAAAATAATAACACTAATTAATTATGGAATTTTAAATCTATTAGTGCCATCCCATTATTTTACGTAAATCAATAACTCCCTTAATGGAAAAATAGAAATTTGATCATCAAAATTTCATAGCGGGAAGTGGATCCCATGACATTTATTTTAGCCTCACACTAATGATGATCTTGGCCTTTATAAACTCATTAGGTAGACCTCGAAGGTCAATCACTTCATGTGACTCCTAGTTTGGTTATGAACCGTTTTTTATCATCACACTAACGACGATCTTGAATTAAGACGTGTTCCAGGTGTATACTTGTCAATGTGCACTAATGAGATTCGTATGTACAATCTCACACGAATGACAATATTAGGTGACTACGTTAACTCATCATGCTACATCTAATGCTTTATCGGAGTGACCTAAGTTCCAAGCATATGTACCCTCACACTAATGACGATCTTAGGTATAATTAGTAAGAACTCATTCATCTTGGTATTGACAAAACTGACAATCTAATAATGCTCCAACGTTACTAATACTATTACTTAAAATAAAGTAATCACCTAATCTAGGGAAATTTATGACAATCAAGTCATTAACATAATTAGGTCAAAATTTTAATTTAAAACATGCCACGTATATCCAATATGACTTATGCATAATTAAATTAAAATACATAAGCATAGATTCAAATACATATCTAACATGTAACATGTGTTGTATGGTTAAGCCTTGCTACTGATACCATTCTGTTCACTGTTCATCAGCCATGAGTGTCATGACACAGAGGCTTGGCCGTCGAGATGCACCAAACTGAGAGAGCTGAACATCTCAGTGTCGCGACGTGAAAAGTTGGGTGTTCTGATGCTTCTAGGTCTGATGTTCGATGTCACATTGTTGGAAGGCCAGAGTCGCAATGCTACCATAGACAATGAGCAATTTCAACTTCAAACCAATACTAAACACTTCTAATTTTCTCATAATACTTTAATACACCTAAAATCCAATTTTAAATCATAAACATCATCAACACATGTTATATAACTAACATACATGTATTCTAAATTCATATGTGCATTTATTTACATCAAGAGACAAACCAATTTAGAATCCCACAACGAAATGACTCATGAACAATTCACTCAAAGGGGTCATGTGATTCTATAATTGTAGCCTTAGCTCTAAGCATTAATCTATGGTTCCAAACTCTTATTAATTGTTCCATGTCCAAAATGAATATTTTTGACCCAATTACAAGCACATTGTGTTTATACTTCCAAAGCATCCTAACAAAATTCATTAGCCTAGTTTCAACATTAAGCTATGTAATTATGCATCCAATACATAATTCATCACTATATAAAGGTGGTCACCGATCCGGTTCAGTTCTGAACCAGAATCGAACTGGCTGGTTCACTTTTCTACACTTATGTGGAATCGGTAACCGGAACCAGAACCGAATTGAACAGTTATGGTTCGGTTCTAGTTCCCTGTGTTTTTTTTTTAAAAAATATTTATAATGATTTTTAAAAAATGAGATTAAAAAATTTATTGAAAATTACGAATTTAAATTTAGATTATATTAAATTAAAAATAAATTTAAAGAGTTTGAACCTAAATTTTTAAAAACATAAGTTGCCTACGTATCCTCGACGGGTGAGAGGAATCAAAACTCATGTAGTTCCATTATATTTTTAAGATAGATCCCCATTATAATTTACAATTATTTACTTATCAATCATCATCATTATCAATGCATATTGATCCTTCAACACTCGTTCCGTTTGCACTTGGAGATGCATTGTCGAACAAGTCTTCAAGGCCATCGGGGGCATCTTCTTGTTGCCTCAGATCTGCTTGGGTCTAATCATCCACACATGATGTTGCTTCTACAGTGCTTGGATGTAATGAAGACCTTCTCGCTTCCAAAATATATCCTCCTAAGTTAAAGGTTTGCTCAACTGCAATGGTGAAAATAGGTGTTGTTAACACCTCTTTAGCAATAATTGATAATACAGGAAAGGTATTTTGATGTTGGCTCCACCAGTCAAGTACTGGAAAATTTTCACTCACTAAAATTTCAGTAGGAAACTCGAAATTGATAGATAAATAATTATCTAATTTCGGGTTGTTAGTCGTGTTATCCTTATATTTTTTATTTTGTTGTAGTAACCAACGATCACCTACTCTAAGTCTTGAAGGTATTACAGGTTTGCTACTACTAGATTGTTCTACTGTTTGCAAGTAATATCTACTAAAATAATCATTAAATAAATCTATTAAATCAATTTTTATTCTATCTATTATTCTTGTAATATTATTTCATTATCTAGATTTAAATATTCAGAGTAAGCTTGTAAGACACTATTCAAACCTTTTAATTTAAATATAGGATTAAAAATCGTGGCAATAAGATAAAGTAATAGAATGCTTTTAAAATAATTCAACCATTTTTGTTTCATAACAGCAATAACTTCAATTAAAACAATATCATTAGAACCAAAAATTTCAGCATGCTCAGATAGAATACCAACAATATTCAAACTTTCAACAATAACTAAATTTGTTGTAGGATAATAAACTCCGCTAAAAAAATGTATAACATCATTAAAAACTTTTAAAATTTCTAAATATTTTTCACAAATATCCTATTGACTAGAAAAAGTATGATATGTTGACCATGTTGAGCAAAAAAAAAAATTACATAATACATCATTGTATTGGAAAGCTTGACATAAAAGAAAATAAGTTGAATTCCAACTGTTGGAACATCTCGTGAAAGTTTTATTGCTTTAACACTATTTAATTTACAAAACTTGGCCCATTCTCTCCTAACTTGAGAATATGACCAAATACAATTAAGTACAATCTTAATAGGATAAATGAAATGTGCTAAACAAGTCATACCATCTTGAACACATAAATTAAGGACATGACATGTGCAATGAACATGAAAAAAATCGGTCCCCCAAATTTGGTTGGCGTATTTCTTTTAAATCTCTAATTCATGCAGTATTTACAGATGCATTGTCAAAATCAATTGTTAAAATTTTACCTAATAAACCAAATTCATAAAAAAAAATTACTTTCATCATTCTATAAATATTTTTGTGCAATATGTTGCTCATCAAAAACTCTAAATACAATAAGTCGTTCTTGCATGTTCTATGATGCATCAATCCAATGACGAGTCATACCCATGTATAATTGTGTTTGTCAACGGTCACTCCAAATATCAGAACAAATAGAAAGATGACCTTTAATATCTTTAAATATTTCATTTAAAATATATCATTTTTATATAATTTAAAATTTTGAAGTTTTGTTGTATTTCTAGTAATTCTATAAGCAGCAGGATTTAAAGCATTCTGAATGTAATTAATAAAAGTAATTTTTTAACCAAAACTTAAAGAAAGATATGTCATACAAGTAAATTTAGCAAATTCTTCTCTATTTTTGACATCAAAATATTTAAATAAATCTAAAGAACTCGTACTTCTAGTAGATGATGCGTACCTAGTCATTTGAGTTTGCGCTGCATCAAGTCCAATTTCAGCAACATGATGTATATCCAAGTGTTTGTTCATATTGCAATAGCCACAGTAAATTTGTATGATACCCCATAATAGTTACATATTGTTCTTGGACCTTCATTTTCATTCTCGACTAAATGAAAATGAATTTTGAAAATATCGAAAGATCGAAACTTAACTTCTCTTTTCCGTGGATAAAGAAAATTCAATGATATAAAACTTTAGTTTTGTTACATTAGCACCTACAAAGAATAATCTAAGTTCACATACGGGAATGCTTTCGTATCCTTGAAAGAGTGTCAAAAAGGCCAGACCATTAATTAAATAATAAAATGGGATGGGTTCCATTGAACTTCTAGTTTCATTATGTTAGATAGGGTTCGTTTCGATTTTAAAATAAATAATTTCGAACCCGAAGTGCATGTCCGTAGTTTAAATCTTTACTTTATTTCTCTTTCAAACGCGGAATTAAGTGCGGGAAATAAATAATTTTTAAGTTAAATTTTCATATTCATATATAATTATTTCTTAAAAACATCTAGAAAATTATTATTTTTAATTACCTTGGGCCCCCACCCCTCTCCACCCTCAAGTAAAATGTATTACAGTAGCCCATGATGTATAAATATAATTTGAGGGCCACTTGGATTGGATAAATATGTATTTAAATTTTTTTTAATATTTACATATCAACAGCATTAAATCTCTCATAACGTAGAAAAAAACTTATGAGAATTACCAATAAATATTTAAATCATATATATTTAATAATAAAAAAATTTAAAATTACCTGAACTTGTAAATATCCTCTAATATAGCTGGCAAAATTTATGTAAAATATGTGATTGCAAAGAACTATTAAAATATCGAAGTTTATGTAGCACATAACATTATATGAAAATGGACATTTACCGTCTAAATATTTAGCGCCGAAACTCTTTTTCGACGCTAATGTAAAAAATATATTTTCGCGGTAAAGGGTTGATTTTTATTGTCGAATTTGATTTCCGATGCCAAATGGTAAAACTGTAACGCCGAATAATATTTTCAAGGTTAAAGGTGAAACCCTTTAGCGTCGAATTTTAATTCTTATGCAAAAGGATAAACGTTCAGCATTATATGTCAAAAATTTAAATAAAATTTTAGAAGGTGGGAGTTTTTTTAAATATTAAAATTTTTAGCATCGAAATTGAATTTCGAAGCTAAAGAGTAAATTTAAATTTTTGAATTTCCAGTATTCTAAAATTTAAATTCATCGCATTCTAAAATTAGATTTAAATTTTTGACATTTAGCGATGAATTTTCGACGCAAAAGGACAAAAATTCCGACGCTAAAATTCAAGATTTTGGAGGAAATAATTCTCGTTATTTGAGGACATTTAGTGACTAAATATGCTTTCGTCGCTAAATGTTATTTTTTTCCTATAAATATTCATTTCTCCTATTCTCACTTTCTTCCTCTCCTACTCTTCTTTCCTCTTTTATTCTTTTTTCCTTAAGGGTTTTGTTTCATTTTTTTATATTTTATGTTAACATCCAATATTTTTATTTTGTTTGAATGAGAATATATGAAGATGAAGAAATGGTGCAAATTAAGATGGTGAAGAAAATGAAAGAAATGATGAACAATATGGAAGTGATGATGAAGGAAACATGGAAAATATAAACAAAATTTATAGTTTGTCATTTTGTTTTCTATTTTATGTTTGTTTATTGTGATCAATTTTGTATTTTTATTTTTATATCAATAAAGATATCCTTGTTATAATTTTTTATAATAAATTTGTAATGATGTTGTTATGATCTTTACAAGTTTAATTACTTTTGTAAAGAAATTCAGTTTGAAATTAATTTGAAATATCAATTTTGTTATAATTAGTTTTTAAAACTAATTAAAAAATTTATTTATTTATTTTTCACCTTTAGTGTCAAAAAATTTCGTCGCCAAAGGTCTTATATGTCGAAGTAAAATTTTGATGAGTAAAATTACCACTGTTTCTTGAAGATAGATTAATCGTTGGTCCTTTGGAAACCATCGGTGCAACTACATCAGTAAATCTCCCCAATACATCTTCTAGATGTGTGGTTGTAGGGGGAACTGAAGGAGCGACATGGGTCATATTAGGTACAATCGTAGGAACCACGTCAGGTGCAGCTAAAGGAATAGCAGTTGGGGGTAGCTGTCGAAACTACTGGAGGTATAGGTCTAGAACCTTCGCCAACATCAACAATCGGCGGAATATCAGATGAATCTACATCAGGTTTAGGATCTACAAGCTCATTCTGAGGTCTCTCAATACCAATACCCGACATTCTCACATATCGTTGAGCTCTCCCTCTCCCAAACTGAGTACTTATACCACGGCCACGTTCAAATATTTTCCTACAAACATAAAACTATCTCGTTAATATCCTCATCTAATGCAATGTGTCTACAGAACTAACACGACCCCCTCTGTAGAGCGGGCCTAACCCTAGAAAGTTATTTGCGGACTTATTTAGTTCAAGAATTCTATATGTCATAAAAATCAAACAAATATGCACAAACATTACACCTTAAATTACAAATTTAGCAAATTTCTGAATGTCTCTCCAATATAAATCTGAGGGAAAAAAATGTCTTACATATCTGGACCGACCCGAAAAGAGACTGTGACATGTGGATCAAATTCTGATATTGCTACTGTTGTGCTGGCGAACTACCTGGGATGTTTGGAAAATAGGGGTGAGCTTAAAGAGCGCAGTAAGTAAAACACTCATACTTTTAACATGACCACACTAACAAATTAAGGATATATATATATATATATATATATATATATATATATATATATATATATATATATATATATATATATATATATATATATATTATATATATATATATAAGTGTGTGAACAGAGATGGAGCGACGATGTCCGGGCTCGCGGCCCGTTGGGAGTATGTAGTAGCCCGCGTGGGACTAAACCGGAGAATAAAAGAGTCGCCACCTAGTGTAAACTGGGAAATATTTTAAGGCCGCACTCACCCCTCGTAAGGGAAGACCTCAAACCGTTGGGTTCGCAATGGTCCCTTACTTATGCCAATTGTAATGAATGGGTTTATGCAATAATATAACCAAGTCTTATGCATTTATGCAAGATAATTCAAATAAACACACGAATTTGCATACCCATAAACATTAATAGAAACAGTGGAAGCATATTACATTAAGAAATATGATAATGAAAATTATAATGAACAGTCAAAAGTGGGAAAAGCGTTAATAAGTAAATAGCGAATAAAAGGAGGGTTAGTCATGCACATGCAAGTATTTCCCGAGTGGTACGTGGCGTTGTGTCCCAAGTACAGACCGCACTACCGTCCATTGAGATTCGGCTATGAAATTTACGTCTGGATTTCCATCCGATATACCACAAGGGATAACACACATAAACATTAATACAATCATGGAAATAAACGTGAAGTGATGCGGCGGAATAAATAATGATAACTAATGGAATGAATATGAAGCGGTAACTAAAAAAAGCAATAGAAAGGCGTATAACTAAATAAATAACACAAAGGAAATGCGCGATAATGAATACGATAAATAAATAAATAACAAAAAAAGGAAAAATATTGGTAGAATAAAAGTAAAAGAGAAGAGGCCAAGAGACTTGGCCGACATCTATATAGGACCTCGTATGCCCGGTTGGACGTATTTCACATCCAACCAAGCATATTTTGTCCGGCATAATAATATATCATGGTAAAGGCTGCCCTCAGGCATTTCCCGCAAATGGGAGGCCTTTAATCCGATGTAAATAGCCCATGTGTACTAAATAACGATGAGTAAATAAATAAAGGAACAACAAGAAATGAATAACGTAATAAAAGAAAAGAGATGCGACCAAGAGACTTGGCCGACATCTATATGGGATCTTGTATGCCCGGTTGGACGTATTTCACATCCAACCAAGCATACCTCGTCAGTGCGGCAAAATATCATGGTAAAGGCTACCCTCAGGCATTTCCTGCAAATAGGGGGGGACCTTTAATCCGATGTAAATAGCCCACACGCACTAACAATCAGTGATAATAAATAAATAATAAAATAACATATGGGAAGTAAATAGCGGAATAATAAACACAGACAGTAAAATGAACATAAAAATTAAATAATAAAAAATATTAAAGAAAATGGCCCTCAGGTCTTACCTTTTTAAGTAGCTTCTTGGAAGTGCGTTACGCAGTCGCCAGAAGGGTTAATGCTCCGCTTTTTTTTGGTTTGCTAATTCGCTATTTTCGCTATTTTGGGCTGCTGTTTTTTCTATTTTTGCTGCTGTTTTTTTGCGATTTTTAGGGCTGGTTTTAAGATGATTCTTGGACTGTTTTACGGACTGTTTTGGTGGTTAGATGGGCTATTTTTGGACTATTTTAGGGGCTGTTTTAGTGGTCAGATGGACTATTTTTGTGGTTATTTTGGTCACTGTTTGGTGGCTTCTTGCTGTTTTGTATGTGTTATTAAGGGCTGGTTGTGGGCTTAGTTTTTTTTGATGTTTTAGGTTGAGATATGGACGTGTGTCAACGTAGTGTGTGTGTGTGTCTTTGCGGCAGTGCGTGAGTGTGTTTGTTGGCCGTAAATGGTGTGCGTGTGTGTGTTTCTTAGTGGCTGCGTGGTGTGTGTTTAAGTGGCTGCGTGGTGTGTGTTTAAGTGTGTGGCAACGCGTGTTTGTGGGGTTATTTGTGTCAGTTCTGTGTTGATTGAGGTGGCTTAGTGTGTGGGTTATTTTTAATGAAAAAGGGGCTTAGGGTTGGCTGTCTGAGAGATAAGTATGTGCGTGTCCAAGAGGGAGAAAATCGAATGTTGTGTGTCTCTCATGTTGGTGAATGGGTTGCTGTTACGTTTCTTTGTTGCTTTTAGCGTATCAGTGTGAGAAAGAGAGAGAAATGAGAGAGATGAGAGAGATTCGGGTTCTTGTTGATGATTCGGTCGTGTGTGAATTAAGAGAGAGAGAATAGTGTGTTGCCGTGTGTGAGTAAGAAGAGAAGGTGCATCTGTTGTTGCTTATTACCGAGAGGGAATATGACCTTAGGGTTTGTGTTTTTATTGTATTCGTGTGTTAGCCAGAGAGAGCGATAAGAGAGAGAGAGAGAGCTTATTAGGGTTTATTGTTGTAGCCGAATGAATGTCAAGAAAAGGAGAGAGGGCATGTGAGGTAGAGAGAGAGCCCAAAAAAATAGGGTTTGGTTAGATTATGTTTTTATAGTTGCAAGCTAGGGTTATGGTTATGCTTGAGTTTTCATAAGTAAGGAAATAAATCATGCAAATATGAGATGTATTTTATTAAGTTATTTAGGGAAAAAATTTGTGTAATTTTGGTGGGAATTGGATTCAAAATATTTTTAAATTTGGTAGGGGATTTGGCATATGTTACATGTGATTAAATTGTTTTGGATTGGGCTTGGGCGTGTGGGCCTAAAAGGGTTGCATGGGTTTCATGGGTTTTGGATGGGTGCGGGGGTTTTGGGCCGAGGGTAACATTTAAAACAGAGATCAATCATGCGAGCTCGAGGCTAAACAAAATGAATTAAATTTGATAATGTATTAATTTTTGAATTTTCCCTTCCGACATTAGTTTCTCGTGACTTCCTCAACTTAACGGGTAGGGCCTCCATACGAGGCTCATCATCGGGTTATGTAAAAATACAGTGCCTACAGTCGCCCCTATTTTGATGGGACCTGTGTACTGTGCGACAGTGATAATCCTATCAAAGTCATGCATGCATTTTTACTTACCTGGTTTGTCGGCTGTTGCCGGACTTACATGTTGTTTTGTGAGATGCTTCGAACTGAGTTGATTTGATGACGGGGTGCTTGACCCCTGGTTCATTCTCAAACTGTTACTGATATCAGATGGTTCATTCTCAAACCGTTACTTGATGAGAGATGGTTCATTCCCGAACCATTACTTGATGAAAGATGGTTCAATCCTGAACCGTTATTGAGTTGAGGTGGTTCATTCCCGAAACGTTACTTTATGAGAGATGGTTCATTTTTAAACTGTTACTTGAGTTGAGATGGTTCATTTTTTAACTGTTACTTGATGAGAGATGGTTCATTTTTAAACCGTTACTTGATGAGAGATGGTTCATTTTTGAACAGTTACTTGATGAGATATGAGTCATTTTTGAACCGTTACTTGATGAGAGATGGTTCATTTTTGAACCGTTACTTGAGTTGAGATGGTTCATTTTTTGAACCGTTACTTGATGAGAGATGGTTCATTTTTGAATCGTTACTTGATGAGAGATGGTTCATTTTTGAACCGTTCCTGAGTTGAGATGGTTCATTTTTGAACCATTACATGATGAGAGATGGTTCAATTTTGAACCGTTACTTGAGTTGAGATGGTTCAAAAATGAACCGTTATTGAGTTGAGATGGTTCATTTTTGAACCGTTCCTGAGTTGCTCATCTTCGCCACTTTTTCTTTTTCTTCAAAATAAAAATTGCATGTATGTGACATGTATGCATGTATGCATGGATGTATTCCCTATTCCGATGGGTTTTCTTTGTCTTTTTGGCTCTATGTTATCCTTAGTTAGGCCTTTCTCGCACTATTTGGAGCCATTTGCATATAAAGTCTTTGGTCGCCTCCTGAGCCTGCTTATAGTTTCCACCTGTCAATTTTACCCTGGTGATTACTCAGTTTTTTTTTGTCCCATGGCTCAAGATCCCGTTTTGTCTCTTATTCGCGAGATGGTAGACTGGTCGCCCCTAGACTTGGTTTAGTTTTCTGCTCTCCGCTACTTGCACTAGGTCTCAACATACTATATTACAGGCTAGGAAATAGTCCCAATAGTTATACATATTATTGTCCTCAAAGAATGCTCAGTAATGAAACTAGAGAACCTTCAAAACACTCGATGTAACTCAAATGTGAGTTTTTGAATAAATGATCTAAGCCAGACTCAAAGTGTGTGTGCAAAGGTTCTTTCACAGCTTGATCCTTAGGTAAGCCAACTCAATGATTTCGTTTAAAAATTGGGATCGATAAGTCAAACCAACCTAGATGTCTCAATTATGCTCTACAATTGATTTTCCGTGCTCAATATGGTATAGTTTTCTTTTTCTTTTATCTTTTTTTTTTGCAACACACATACCCTTTAAGGTAGCATTTTTCCTCATGGTGGCCCTAATACTCGCCCATGGGTAGCTTCACGCTTATCGGTTATAAGTGGTTTATATTTTTTTTTATATTTTTTATTTTGTTGAGATTTTTCTTTTATTTTCAACCATACCACACATCATAACGCAGGCAAATCAGGACGAACATATAAGCAAACAGTCATTTATCGACCTTCAATTTCTTCAACTAGTCATTTTGCCAACTACTTAGGTTTTCACTACTAAGAACCTATTGTGAAGTGCTTACGAGTCTAACAAGATTAGATAAAAGCACATCAAGAACTTATCGTTTCTAAGATTTCACCCTAAAGCAAACGATTTCATCATCGGACTTGTGCCTAACTATTAAGGACTAACAGTAACAGAAAATGGCTCGAACGAGTAAGCAAAACCAATGTCTTTATGATTAATAAATGCAGGACTATAATTGAATCAGATTAGGGAAATAAGCATCTCTGAAATTTATTGCCTCGTCTTCTTCCGTCTTCTTACTTTCTTCACACATCAGATTCTCCAACTGCAGTAGTTCTTTTTCCTATTTACTTTCCCCTTTTGTAACCTCCTCATTGTCACTATTCAAGAAGTTTTCCCAGAAATCCCCCATCTGCTTTGTCTTATATTTACTACTGTTGCCCTATATCCCTATGCAGTAA
Organism: Zanthoxylum bungeanum; assembly: GCA_019454045.1. Taxonomy (NCBI): domain Eukaryota; kingdom Viridiplantae; phylum Streptophyta; class Magnoliopsida; order Sapindales; family Rutaceae; genus Zanthoxylum; species Zanthoxylum bungeanum. The sequence continues at coordinate 25,332 of SKCR01033874.1, read as the reverse complement.
GTTTGGTGGTTATGAGTTTGGAGGACAAGGCTATTGGGTAGGCCGGAGTTGATCATGTGGATGGGTGGAGGGTTTTTGTGTGTGTTGGGTTGTTCTTTTTCCGGGTCGAGTATTTTATTGGCATTAATGCGGTCTTAGATTTCATGCCTAAGGCGGGAGCATTTGTCAGTTTCATGGCCTTTTTACTGATGGAGGTAATAATATAGGGTTAGGTCAAGGTAGCGTGGAATAAGGTTTGGAAGTGGTTTAGGTTCTAAGGGATTTAGGAGTCCTTGCCTTTTCAGTTCTTTAAACACCTCTGACAAAGGTCTACCAAAATTAGAGAATCACATGTTTCTGATAGGGACGACCCCAGAAGGAGTGGGCTTGATCCCTAAAGATCCCCAAATGGTCTTTCTATTCTGGTTGCAGAACTTCCAATTATTGGCTATACGTGGTACGGTCAAACTGGCCACAACATTGGTCAAAACTTGCAACTGCTCAGTAATCTTAGTGATGTTAGTCTCTAATTGGCCATGTGGGAAACCTCATTATCTGACTCACTCATGTTTGCCAACTATTTTTTTGACGAGTATTCCTTCTTCTCTAACCCAACGGATATCTATGATAGCTGTTGAAACTATGAGTTAGCATGATGCGTGTATGCGTGTGATGCATGAGATATATAATATACATATGGTTATCAACACAAAATATATCCTTCCGACCATATTATCTCCCACACTCGTGGTAAGTCCATTTCTGTCATAGGTATGGCTTATTTTATGCACCAATATGGGGTACACAAAACCGTTCTCTCCTATGCTACGGGGTGGACCTTGGTCACTTCAGTCCATTTCCCTCGGTAAAAGACAAAGACCGCCCATTTACAACTTTGGCTAAGCCTATTATGAGGATCGTGTCATTGTCTAGAAATGATGAATTAGGCCTTCATAATTGCGCTTATGGGGATGGACTTGGAGATATCTAAAAGTATACAAATATGTCGTAACAAGGCGTATCCTTCCTGGATGAAAGCCAGTGTGGATATCGGACTCATGCTCCTGGCATATTTAGATTATGATTGGATTTTCTAAGCCCATCAAGGTTTCCATACAAGTTGGCCCATTATCATTTTAAAGCATTCAATCATGTTATCGCAAGGTGCAAACTTGTCCCAGTTGGAAAAAAACTCAACAGGTTTACACTTTTGCGATAAGGTGGCTAAACAACTTCAAATGATAGAGGGCCCAAACAAAAAGTGGCCCATCGTCATTTTGAAAGCTTTTGGCCCAATCATCATAAGATATGAACTCGTCCCAGTTTAAATGGCCCAACAACTTCGTATTTTATGCCGAGAATTCCAAATGGATCCAAATGATGATGGTCTCAAACACAAGCATAAAGGGGTAGCTTCTATAGATCATATAACTATGGTTTATATGTGGGTTTATATGGGTATGGATAAAGGCTCCCGCCGGTGAAGGGTTGCCCACAACTAGGCCTCCCCACTCAAGGGTTCGATCGACCAAGTGAGCGCACCTTTTTTATACCCTAAGGTACGTGCCAACGAGTGATGATGCCATATAACAATCCACCGCTTCAAGCGAAAGTGACTTCACAATACATGACGCTATCAAGGTAAAAAAAGGGTATGCAAAATAAATGAGACAAGGTTAACTAAAGTAAAAACCACAGACATTACAAGACATTATTTCGGGGCCGATTCTCTATCCCCAGTGGAGTCGCCAGACTGTGTGAACAGAGATGCGGCGACGATGTCCGGGCTCGCGGCACGTTGGGAGTACGGAGTAGCCCGCGGGGGACTAAACCAGAGAATAAAGAAGTCGCCACCCAATGTGAATTAGAAAATGATTTAAGCGCACTCACCCCTCGCAAGGGAAGACCTCAAACTGTTGGGTTCAGAATGGTCCCTTACTTATGCCAATTGTAATGAACGATGTAATAATATAACCAAGTCTTATGCATCACATGCAAGATAATTCAAATAAACACACGAATTTTTCTATCCATAAACATTAATAGAAACTGTGGAAGCATATTACATTAAGAAATGAGATAATGAAAATTATAATGAACAGTCAAAAGCAGGAAAAGTGTTAATAAGTAAATAGCGAATAAAAGGAGAGTTAGTCATGCACATGTAAGTATTTCCCGAGTGGTACGTGGCGTTGTGTCCCAAGTACAGATCGCACTATCAGATTCGGCTACGGAATTTATGTCTGGGTTTCCATCCGATATACCACAAGGGATAACACCCATAAACATTAATGCAATCATGTGAAATAAATGCGTGTGGTGATAATAAATTAAGATAACTAATGGAATGAATATGAAGCGATAACTAAAAAAGGCAATGGAAAGGTGTATAACTAAATAAATAACACAAAAGAAATGCACGATGACGAATACGATAAATAAATAAATAACAAAAAAGGAAAAATAATGGTAGAATAAAAGTAGAAAAGATGTGGCTAAGAGACTTGGTCGACATCTATATAGGACCTCGTATGCCCGGTTGGACATATTTCACATCCAACCAAGCATACCTCGTTCGGCGGTAAGATATCATGGTAAAGGCAGCCCTCAGGCATTTCCCACAAATTGGGGACCTTTAATCTGATGTTAATAGCTCATGCGCACTAAATAACGATGAGTAAATAAATAAAGGAACAACAAAAAATGAATAACGGAGTAAAAGAAAAGAGATGCGACCAAGAGACTTGGCCATCATCTATATAGGATCTTGTATGCCCGGTTGGACGTATTTCACATCCAACCAAGCATACCTCATCCGGCACGATAAAATATCATGGTAAAGCCCCTAGGCATTTCCTGTAAATGGGGGGGACCTTTAATCCTATCTAAATAGCCCATGCGCACTAAATAACGATGAATAAATAAATAAACGAACAACAAGAAATGGAGAACGGAATAAGAGAAAATAGATGTGACTAAGAGACTTGGCCGACATCTATATGGGATCTTGTATGCCCGGTTGGACATATTTCACATCCAACCAAGCATACCTCGTCCGACGCGGGAAAATATCTTGGTAAAGTTGCCCTCAGGCATTTCCCGCAAATGAGGGGACCTTAAATCTGATGTAAATAGCCCATGCGCACTAACAATCAAGATAATAATAATAATAAAATAACATACGGGAAGTAAATAGCGGAATAATAAACACAAATAGTAAAATGAACATAAAAATTAAAAATTAAAAAATATTAAAGAAAATGGCCCTCAAGTTTACATTTTAAGTAGCTTCTTGGAAGTGCGTTACGCCGTCGCCGGAAGGGTTAATGCTCCGTTGTTTTTCTGGTTCGTTAATTCGCTATTTTCGATATTTTGGGCTGCTATTTTCTTTATTTTTGCTGCAGTTTTTCTGCGATTTTTGGGGCTGGTTTTGGGATGATTCTTGGACTGTTTTACGGACTGTTTCGGAGGTCGGAGGGGCTGTTTCTGGACTATTTTTAGGAGCTATTTCAGTGATCAGACGGACTTTTTTTATGGTTATTTCGGTCACTATTAGTGGCTTCTTGCTGTTTTATATGTGTTATTAAGGGCTGGTTGGTGGGCTTTGTTTTTGTTGATGTTTTAGGTTAAGAGAGGGACGTGTGTCAATGTCGTGTGTTTGTGTCTTTGTGGCAGTGCGTGAGTGTGTTTGTTGGCCCTGAGGGGTGTGTGTGTGTGTGTTTCTTAGTGGCTGTGTGGTGTGTCTTTAAGTGGCTGTGTGGTGTGTGTTTAAGTGTGTGGCTACGCGTGTTTGTTGGGCTATTTATGTCGGTTCTGTGTTGATTGAGGTGGCTTGGTGTGTGGACTATTTGTAATAAAAGAGGGGCTTAGGGTTGGCTGTCTGAGAGAGAAATGCGTGCGTGTCCAAGAGGGAGAAGACCGAATGCTGTGTGTCTCTAATGTTTGTGAGTGGGTTGCTGTTAGGTTTCTTTGTTGCTTTTGCCGTGTCAGTGTGTGAGAGAGAGGAATAAGAGAGATGCGAGAGATTCGAGTTCTTGTTGATGATTCGATCATGTGTGAATTGAGAGAGAGAGAAGAGTATGTTGCCGTGTGTGTGTAAGAAAAGAAAGGGCTCCTGTTGTTGCTTATTGCCAAGAGGGAATGTGAGCTTAGTGTTTGTGTATTTATTGTATTCTTGTGTTAGCCAGAGAGAGCGATAAGAGAGAGAGAGATAGCTCATTAGGGTTTATTACTGTTGCCGAATGAATGTCAAGAAAAGGAGAGAGGGCGTGTGAGGTAGAGAGAGAGCCCAAAAAAGTAGGGTTTGGTTAGGTTATGTTTTTGTAGTTGCAAGCTAGGGTTAGGGTTGTGCTTGGCTTTTCATAAGTAAGGAAATAAATCATGCAAATATGAGATGTATTTTATTAAGTTATTTAGGGAAAGAATTTGTGTAATTTTGGTGGGGATTGGATTTAAAATATTTTTAAATTTGGAAGGGGATTTGGAGGGATTTCGCATATGTTATATGTGATTAAATTGTTTTGGATTGGGCTTTGGCTTGTGGGCATAAAAGGGTTGCATGGATTTTGGATGGGTGCGGGGGTTTTGGGCCGAGGCTAACATTTAAAATAGAGATCAATCAAGCGAGCCCGAGGCTAAACAAATGAATTAAATTTGATAATGTATTAATTTTTGAATTTTCCATTCCGTCGTCCGTATCCCGCGACTTCCTCAACTTATCGGGTAGTGCCTCCATACGAGGCTCATCATCGGGCTTTATGCAAAAATGCAATGCCACAAGTAAGTATATATGTAAATAATATATTATATGAAAATAACATATATTATAATATCATCTCAAGTAACCATTCTCACAACAATGCAAACATTCATCAAACATGGTTGTTAATCCGGGTTCAGTACAATAGTGAATTGAAACTAATGGCAAAGTACCTCATCACGACTCTCAAGATTTCCCACCATATCACTCAGCTCATCTGTAAGTGGGAACTAAAAATAATCTACCACTTATTATGCATAACAATGCATAAACTCTCATGAGCACACTCATCACATCACATCACATCTCATCTCATATCATATCATATCATATCATATCATATCATCTCATCTCATCTCCAACCACTATTATACAAAACCCGACAGCATAAAATAACAACACACATCATCCAATACAACCACATCTCATATCCAATCCATCAATCTCATATCAACAATCATGAATTTATATTTCAGATGCTTTCAATAACTCAAAATAATATCTCCACAAATATATATATATAGTTATAATTATACCAACATATATAGACTTTCACTGCAAACATAATCAACAAACAATTATGTTATGGGAATCATCATGCATTATACTTACCTGAATAAGTCATATCCTTACTAAGAATCAGAAAAATTTAAATTACGATCAGAACTTTTCCGAACTTTTTTGGGCTTATAGAATCAAAAGTTTGTAACTTTTTCAAAAATACGATTTACCCATAAACTTTATAAATTACTATTTAAGCCCCAAACCTTTTCTACTAATTCATGTAGTCCTAAAAATCTCAAATATTACTTATTAACCCTTGAAAAATAAAATTTACATAATTACCCTCTTAATTATGCAAATAAATAATTAAGTCCAAAACTTTCAAATTTTTACATTTACACACCCAAATTGGTAATAATCACGTACTAAGCTCCAACGACCTCCAAATCTCACAACGAATGAGCCAATAGTCAGTAAATATCTCAAGGATCTCGGCGATGGTGGTGGTGAGGGCTGAAGCACGGTGGTTACCAATGATCGGTAAAACAACGAAAACTAACAATTTTTGCTCATTTCTCAACAACCGAATGTCCAATTTAGGCAAATGAAGTGTCCATCATGTGTATCTCGACGAGGGGAAGATTATGACCTGGGAGGTGTCGTACATGCAAGGAGGCATGTGGGGCACGTGGGTGGCAATGTTGGCGGTGGTCCAGCAAAGTTGGATTCATCCCGTCGAGGGGATTCACTAGATATGGTCACTTGCCAGAAACAGAGATCGGACAACGTTGAAAAACTCATTTCTCTCTATGGACACACTTTCTCTCTCTCTAGAAATACTCCCTCAAATACTCTCAGTTTCTCTCTATAAAATTCTCTAGAATCGATCTCAAATGCTCTCTGGAAATGCTCAAGAGAACCTCACTATATCCCCTTAATTACAATTTAAAACAAATGTTAAGGTGTTGATGATAATGGAATTGGTGATGGTTAGTACGGTTGATGGTAGGGTGGATGTTTTTGTTTGGTTTTAATGTTTTGGAGACATAAGAACATACTTGGTATTGATAATACAGTGTGGGGTGTGTGTTATGTTTGAATAATAATGCAATAATAATTTGGTAAAATAAGAAAAAGAATGAAGTATTACAATCTACCCTCCTTAAAAAACTTTCATCCTCAAAATTTTTCAATCCTCAAACAGCTCTGGGTACTTCTCCCTCATATCTCGTTCCAATTCCCAGGTTGCCTCTTAAATGTGATGATTAGACAACATGACCTTCACAAGTGGAATATGTCTGGAACTCAACTCTTAAACCTTTCAATCGATGATCTTCACAGGCTTTTCTTCATATGTCAGATTTTCGATCTACTCCACCGATTGACTCTTCGATATGTGAGAAAGGTCTCGTACATATTTCTTTAGCATGAATATATGAAATATTTTATGAATCCTTTCCAATTCTGGTGGTAATACAAGACGATATGTCACAGTGCCCACTCTTTCCAAAATCTCAAAAGGACCAATATAGCGCGGTGCTAACTTTCCATTCCAGCGAAATCTCAATACTCTCTTCAAATGAGACTTTCAAAAATACTTTATCCCCCACTTGGAACTCAAGGTCCTTCCTCCTTTTATCAGCTCTGCACCTCTAACAGTCTAGCTCAGATTAGGCTGATCCTCTCAGATGTGATATCCACAAAGTCTGATAAACATGAACAGATCCTTCATACATTTCCATGGAGGTAAGTTATATGGAATAAAAATAACGGGCCACATGCTATAAGAGTTGTACATATTCCCAAATGGGTTAAACCATCAGAGGCAAGACCTAACCTGACATTACAAGGGTCCTCAGCGAAACGAGGGTACATGTCATCAAATTCCTTCCATTCGGTTCCATCCGCAGGATGTCTAAGTATGCCCTCCGCACCGATCATCTTTTCATGATGCCACATCATGTCAGTCGCTGTGTGTCGTGACATGAACAATCTCTGCAGCCTGGGCGTTAAAGGGAAATATCGCAATATTTTTTTAGGCACTTTCTTCCCCATACCACGGACTTTGTACCGACTTTCACCACATATCGGATAATATTCAAGTGATTCATACTCGACACGAAATAATACACAATCAAACTTACAAGCATGAATGGATTCATACCCCATTCCCAGATCAGACAATATTTTCTTTGCCTCGTAGTACGACTTAGGCAATTCGCTTCCAACCGGTAACATTTGGCCCAGTAACTCTAACATCATATCAATACTTTTGTTGGTCATTCTGTTGATCACTTTAATGTGTAATAATTTCACAACGAAATTCAAGATCGACATTCCAACACCTTCAAATGGAATTTTTTTTGCCTCATCAAGTAGTTCACTAAATAAATTTTGATCATTTCCACTTAACACTGGCATGTCACCACTGACACTATGACCAAGTTGTGGACCTTGTAAGTCATTCAAAGCATCGGTTATCTCATCGTTTGCAGGTTGATTGTAACTACTGCTCCCTTCACCGGAATCAATAAACCGTGACTGAGAATGATACTGCTCACCGTGATAAATCCACGTACGGTAAGTTGGTGATATTCCTGGCATGTATAAATGATTATGAACTTCATCTAACCGTTTCCTTTTCCTATTCAAACAATTTGTACATGGACACCGAACACGACCTTCTGCATCAATGTGTTGCTTTGCGACTTCCATAAACTCATACATTCCATTACGATATTCAACACTCAATCTATCCAGCGAGCTCATCCAATTTATATCCATTTCAACAAAATACCTAAATATAATAATATAATTATTAAATATCATATTACACTTATCAATATTACTAATTCATTAATTATTTATTTAAGCATATACATATATATTTAGTTGATAAATTAAATAGTTTACAGAAAAATTCTATTTTGTTAATTAATTTACTTAATCTACATATATGAATCATAAATCACTAACAAAAAGTATATAATCAACATAATTATAAAAATTGAAAATAATAAAGAAATATGAAAGAAGATTTACCTTATGGAAAATTGATTACAATTTTATTGAAAATTTTTAGGAGAGTTGTGAGGTTGCAGAGGAGAAATTCTCAGATTTCAGAGGATGAAAATGAAGAGAATGAGAGAAAAAATAGAGGGGGAGAAGGGTTGGTGGCATTCTGCATTTTAATCTATCTTTAGCGTCGAAACATTAAATTTGACGCTAATTGTCTGATTTTTAGCGTCGAAACTCCTATTTCGACGCTAAATGTCTGATTTTTAGCGTCGACTTAAATTTAGACGCTAAAGATTAAATGATTGTCGGTGGAATCTTCATAAACCTTTAGCGACGCTACTTCGTCGACGCTAAATTTCTAGTTTTTGGCGTCGAATAATAAAATTTTTGACTCTAAAAGTATAACATTTAGCGTCGCAATTTTATGTCGACGCCAAAAAATATAGGAATACTTAAAATAATTTAGCGTCGAATAATATTCGACGCTATAAGTCATACTTTTAGCGTCGATATGTGTATTCGACGAAAAAAATTGAATATTTGGCGTCGAAAATCATTTTCGTCGCTAAAATCTAGATATTTTGCGTCGAATATTAATTACGACGCTAAAATTGATTTTTTGCGTCAACGGTTGTTTCGACGCTAAAAGATTGAACGCTAAAAGCCATAATTGTTGTAGTGTAAATCAACTTTCGAATATAACAATGATATTTTTCCTTAAAATTAATGGATTTTTAGTTGTTATTTTATTACATAAATGAATGAAGAGAGGATAAATTTATTAATGAAAATTTGATATTTTAGTAAAATCTAATACATGTTGTGTGCCCTAGGCAACTGCCTAGGCCTTGAGCCGCCCATGCCTTCATAAGATGTATATATGGTATTATATATGCTGGATGTGCTTAAATTAATATGATATCCAGATAGTGTTGAAAATATGTATAATATTTTTATATATTTACAGAATGACTTTAAATACTATTATAATTTTTGTGTTGTCTTCTAGTAGCCAGAAGAAATTCTAACCGTCAGATATGACCTCTTTATAATCTATGATGTTTATTTATTTGTGGGTGAAGATAATTTCATGTATAAACACATCCCACTTTTAGTAATATAAATTACACAAAGTGTATATTAATTTTGAAAATAATAAATAAAAAAAGCCGACCAATTAAATTATTGTTATTTTTACGATATAATAGGTCTTTTTAATGTAAGTTTAATTTAACTATTTTACTCCATAACATATTTTCTTGATCATTTTGAGACAAATCGATCTTAAGAAGTCATTAACAAAAGTTAAGAAGGATTCAATTGATTAATTTTTTAAATTTTTTGTGTAATTATATTTTGGAAATGGGGTGGGCGAGCGGGCGGCTTTATTTGTTTATCTTTCATGTGCGTCAGTGCATGCACCTATATATCATTCTCCGGGGTGCCATTTTTGAACAACCAGATTTCAAATCAAATTACAAGTCATCATACAAATTTAACTGCTGATCACCAAAAAGGCACAAAATGGAAGCATCTCAAGGAAAAGTCAGAGGGCTGCTCGGATTTATGACAGAGCGGCTTAATTTTGCCATATTGTGCTGGGAGAGTAGTTAATTTCGACATTAATTTGAAGCTGAACCTTAATTTGTTGGAAAATCTCCTTGAAGCGAGAAAGATGATCAGGATTATTGGCAAGGTAATTAAGAACTTCTTCCCAAATTGTGAAGAATTAATTAATCCCTGTACATGTATCTGCTTTTCATTATTATTTGTTGAGTGGTGCTATTTTTTTTCTCCTTTAAAATACCTAGAAGTGATAAATCGGTCACAACACGATTATACGATATGGATATGATATAGATTTTCTGTGTTATAGTTAACTATAATTGAAAAAAATAATTACATCGTGTCACTATGTTTATTATTAGTGTCGTATACACCACCTCAATAAGTTTATTTGTTTTAATACGTAATAGTCATGAAATCGTGTTAATACGATATAATTATTCATTTACAATATAATTATTTGTTTATTTATATGTGACACAAATAATATTCGTTTAATTATGTAAGCATGATACGATTACCTATTTACAACACGGTTACTCATTTATAACTCATTTATAACTCATTTATTAATCGTGTAATCATGCCAATTATGTCAAATATGAAATTTACCTATTTATTAATCGTCTCAACATATCGTGTCATATTGACATGTCTATTAATCGTATCGTATTCATATTTGACAATTTTAACATGATTATTAAAAAGGAAGTATCCTTGTTTTTTAAAATTTGAAACGATATGATTACAACAAGATACAATTACACAAATTGCCACCTCTAAAACTACACCATTAAAAATATTTAAAAATGAAAATATATCTAATAAAAATTAATTTTATTACAATAATAACCCAACACGTTTATTTCTAATCCTATAAAATCTTGGCTCTCTCTTCCCAAAAATGTTTCAACTCTCTCCCTTTAAGAAGTTGAACTTTCATGAAGAGTCCAACATGTATTAATCACCCCCGTACATTGTCAAAACACATCAAACGCTTAAGTAAATTTCTCCAAAATCACTAACCACCATATTAAATGTAATAAATTTTTTGTTGACTTATTAGACTGATTTTTGACTATAAATACATTACTTATTTGTAAGCTTATATTATCCTAACAAAGAGTGAAACCTTCAAGGAAAGAGAGCTTTATAGATAGTGTAGTTAGTGAGGGGTTTTTTTTTTTTTTTTTTTTTTTTTTTTGTAGAGTTGGAAATCTCTTGTAAATTCTGTTCTTGAAGTAATAGAAGTAGTTTTTCCTCATAAAAGCACTCTTCAGTGATCCGAGAATCACAACAAGTGGTATCACTAACTTTGGTTATACAATGGGGCCGTAAAATCAAAGAACGGAACTTGGTTGAAAATTCGAGTTTTTAGAATGTTGTTAAAAATCAATTTTGAACATATCATCAGCTTGTTCATATTGAGACGAGCACGATGGTATTTTTAGGCTATTAAATGGAGACCCAAAGAAGCCTCATGTGCGCCCACTCGCACACGGGCTCTCACATGCTCTAAAGGTTGAAGATGACAAACTTAGTGCCACATCATCGCACAGTCAGCACACAGTCAGCACACAGTCAGCAAACACATCATCGTCGAGTCAATAGACAGGTCATTTGCCATGTGTCTGCCACATCATCTGATACGTCATCTATCACGTTAGAAAATGGGTTCCACTTTACCGCGCCAACAGCCACGTGTCTACCATGTCAGCATCCTAGTAAATTTCATTGAGCCTCACATACTCTCTGAAATTTATAGTTTGGCCCCTGCAGGTTCCTAAAATTTATAAATTGACCTCTGAATCGGATTTGGACTAATAGATAGTTAAATCCATCATTTTCGATCTTTTCGGACGCAACGATGACCTATGATTTGTGAAAATCAATCCTATTTTGCCATATTTTTATTTTAAATCTTAAACTTAAAATGAAAATTGAAGATTCATATTCTTGTCCAATGATCAAGCTGACTACAACTAATTACTCTTTTTGGAGACCTCAAATGATAGATTATTTGCACTGCAAAGATCTATTCGATGTGATCAAGGTAAATGGAATGAAACCAGATTCTGTCAAAGAGAGTGATTGGAACAAACTCAACAACATGACTCTCAGATAAATTAGATAAAGGATCAGCCACAGTATCTTCCACCACTTAGCACCAGATACAGATGTTTACGAAATGTGGTAGAAGCTGAAAGGCATGTATCAGGCCAAGACTGCTCAGAATAATGCCTTAATAATAAGGTGAACTTAAAGTTAAGGAGTGGAACTTGAGTTGTAGAACACACTAACGAGTTATAGAGCCTGGTTAACCAGTTGTCAGCTGTAGACATACAACTGAGAGATAAAGTTCAAGCCCTCATACTTGTCATTTCTTTTCCTAATAGCTATGAGACGTTGGTGGTTACTCTCAGTAATTTGGCTCCATGGGGTAAAATTATCATGCCTATGGTTAAAGATGCCATGTCTAATGAAGAGGCCTGAAGAAAAAATGTGATCACAGATCAGACACAAGCCCTTTTCAAGGAGAATCGAGGAAGGCAACGAGATAAAAATTGAGGTTGAATGAGAGGTATAAGCAAAAGGAGAGGCAAATTCATATACGAAAGAAAGCCTACTTACAAGTTCAACCATTGTGGTATAGGAAGGCACTTAAAGAAGAATTTCTGAAAGCTACAACAATAAGATGGCCAATGTTATCCCCAGCCAAAGAATAACAATGGAGAAACACTAGTAGTTATCTCTGAAGATATAATCATATGTTCCATCCGGGAAGACACATGCATTTACACTGTAACCCAAGATGATGAGTGGGTAGTGGATATTGTAGCATCTTGCCACGTCACTCCTCATAGGGATTTCTTCACAACATATAAATTAGAAGACTTTGCTGCGGTGAACATAGGAACCGGTTTTTCTCAGATCATGAGAATTGGTGATGTTTAGATGCGGAAAAATATATAGTGTACAATAACCCTAAAAGATGTCATACATGTCATAGAATTTCGGCTCAATCTACTTTCAGGAGTAGTCATTGACAAACAGGGTTATCCTAGTTACTTTAGCAATGACACATAAAGAATGATAAAAGATGTCATGGTTGTCATCTGATGATATATTTGTGGCACTTTATACAAGATTACTATGAAGATGTATACAGAGAGCATCAATGTATTTGAATGAGAGGCTTCTTAAAATCTATAGCACCGAAGACTCGATCACATGAGTTAAAAAGGGTTGTCTACCTTGACAAAGAAGAATCTAATCACTATCTCCAAGCTCTAGATCCTTACAATAATGGATATTCGGTAAGCAACATAGAGTCTCATTTAACTTCTCTTTTATGAAAATATCAAAGTTGTTCAGTCTAGTACACTCTGATATTTATGGTCCCGTAGAGGTTAGTTCACTGGGTGGTAACAAATACTTTCTGAATTTCATTGACGATACTTCTCGGAAAGTGTGGGTATATTTCTTGAAGCCAAATGATCAGGTTCTAAATCACTTCAAGCTATTCTATTCCACGGTAGAGCATGAAACATGGAAGAAACTATAGTGCCTCTGCACAGATAATGGAGACGAATACACATTCAAAGAGTTCGATGACTACTGCAGAAGCCACGACATTCGAAATGAAATGACTATTCTACGTACCCCACAACATAATGGTGTAGCTGAAAGAATAAACCGCTTCATTATGGAGAAAGCTAGAAGCATGATCAGTATGGTCAAGCAGCCAAAGCCATTCTAGGGAGAAGTTGTTCGTTCCGTCTGTTACCTGATCAACAAATCACCATTTGTACCATTGAATTTTGAGATTCTAGAGAAAGTGTTGTCTGATAAGAATCCATCATACTCTCACCTTAGAACATTCAGATGTTTAGCCTTTGCATATTTATCCAATGAGCTCAGCCAAAAGCTCGATGCAAGAAATACTCCATGCATCTTTATAGGCTATGGAGACGAGGAGTTTGGATACAGGTTATCGGACCTAAAAGAAAAGAAAGTCATTAGAAGCAGGAATGTAGTGTTTCTTGAAGACCAGACAATAGAAGACATTGAAAATCCCAAGATGTCTTCTACTTCCAATAGAGACACAACCTCAACAACACCACAAGAAGCCACAGATAATGATGAGGTGCATGATGAAATGTCAAAATCTGAACCAAAGGAGGAAGAATATGGTGTTAAATAGGGAGAGCTGCAACCTGGTCCATTACAGTCTACAAGTTCATTCGCAGATCTGGATGATAACAGACCTCCAAAAATCAATGAACCTCAGCTACTAAGATCTGAACGAGGTCTGATTCCATCAACCAAATACTTAGGATCTGATTATATTCTACTTACTGATGAGAGGGAGCCAGAAAATTTCAAAGAGGCTATATCTCATAAAGATAAAGATAAATGATTGCACACAATATAGGATCAAATGAAATCTCTATAAAAAAAATGACACTTATGAGATCGTCAAGCTCTCATAAGGAAATAAAGTACTAAAAATTGGATATTCAAGCCTAATAAAGATGGCAGTGGAAATGTGATGAAGCATAAATCTCGGTTAGTAGTCAAATGATTCCTAAAGAAATAGAGAATCGACTTTGATAAAAAAATTTCACCAGTTGTAAAAATGACTTCAATCAGAGTTATTCAAATATTAGTAGCCAGTTTAAACCTAAAGCTTGAACTGATGGATGTCAAGATAATATTTATTCATGGTGATCTACATGAAGAAATATGCATGAAGTAGCCAGAATGATTCAAGGTTTTGGGAAAAGAGAACCTTGTTTGGAAGCTGAGAAAATCTTATACGCCTTAAGCAAGCACCAAGGCAGTGGTACAAGAAGTTTGGCTCATTGATGGTGAGTCAAGGCTACAAAATAACTGTTGTGGATCAATATGTTTACATTCGAAGGTTTCTGGATGGAAATTTCGTTGCTCTTCTATTATATGTTGACGACATGTTAATTGTTGGACAAGATACAGTAAAAATCAGTCAGCTAAGGAAGAAACTCTCTACATCTTTCGACATGAATGACTTAGGATCCACTCGGTAAATTTTAGGAATGCAAATAGTTCTAGAGAGACAAAATAAAAGGTTGTGGTTATCACATGAGAAATATATTGAATGGGTGACCAAGAGATTCAATATACAGAATGCCAAACTTGACAGCGTTCCACTAGCTCACCACTTCAATTTGAGTAAAGGTTTGTGCCCCTCATCCAAGAAAGAGATAGATGAGATGTCATCAATATCATATTCTTAGTAGTTGGAAGCCTAATGTATGCAATCGTATGTACCATATCAGATATGGCTCACGCAGTGGGTGAAGTGAGTCGTTTCCTCTCCAATCCAGGAAAATAACACTAGGAGGTAGTTAGATAGATTCTCAGATACCTCAAAGGTACATCAAAGTTATGTCTGTGCTACGAGAGAGCTGATCCAATCTTGGAAGGTTATACAAATTTAGATATAGCAGAAGATCTTGATGGTAGAAAATCTACATAAGGTTTTCTCGAGACTTTTACAGGGGAGCTGTGTCATGGTTGTCAAGATTACAGAGGTGTATTGCATTATCCACAACAGAAATTGAGTATATTGTAGCTGCGAAAGCAGGAAATAAAATGTTGTGGTTATAGCATTTTCTCCAAGAAGTAGGGATTAAGCAGAAAGAGTACAAGATATATTGTGATAATGCTCTGGACTTGAGTAAGAATTTAATGTATCATTCTTGGATAAAACACATTGATATCCGCTATAATTGGATATGAGAAGTGATGAATTTATAACTGCTAAAACTAGTGAAGATCCACACATATGAGAATCCAGCGACATGTTAACAAAGGTGGTTACTCGCAACAAGTTAGAGCTATGTAAAGACAGTTGAGATAACTATCAGATAATAATTATGTTAGATGCAGTTGGAGGGAGAGAATTAAAGAGTCCAACATGCATTAATCATCCCTATGCATTGTCAAAATACATCAAATGCTTAAGTAAATCTCTCTAAAACCATTAACCACCACATTAAATGGATTAAATCTTGTATTGACTTGTGAGCCTGATTTTTGGCTATAAATACATAGCTTATTTCTTAGCTCATATCATCCCAACAAAAGGTGAAAGATGAAATTCCCTAGAAGCAATACAACAACCAAACTCTATATTCCCAATAGGGGGGTGAATTGGGTTATTGCCTAAATATGAAGAAATAAAAATCTTTGCCGATTTTAAGTTATTTTACCAATTACGCTTAAGGTATATTTTCTCTATTGGAATAAATTACCTATATGCAAGTTTCTAATCAATTAGCATGTAATAAATAAAACTTGCGATATAGAAAAAGTTTAAGGGATAGAGAAAATGACATCGCGATTTATAGTGGCTTGGCCAATGATGTCTACGTCCACTCCCCCAAGCCGCCCTTGAAGCTTTTCACTATCAATCGAGTTTTTACCGTGGCTCATCTGCAACCAAGAGTTTTACACAAGGTTCACTCAAAACCCTTACACTTTGAGTTTTCTACGTAGGGTCACTCACAAACCTTTATAATTATGCAGATGATGGGATTTCACAAGCCACAAGTATTTTGAATAAAAGGTTTGTAAATACACTTGGACACTCACAAAGATAAAGAAGATTGTGTGAGTTGCTTTCCCAATTGATCTAAGCTCACTACTAAAGATTAAGAAGGTGTAGTGTGTGAGCTTTATGTATGAGAGTGTGTGATTATGAAGGTTAAGTAAAACTCTCTATTTTTGCCTAAATGTAATGTATATGAAGGTTGTGTGATATTGCAAAAATGAATTGGGGCTCAATTTATAGTCAAATGCAAAGCAGCCCCAACTTGCCTGTCTAAAATCGGTATGTCGGTCTCCAGACACCGGTATGCCAATCTGGCATAGTAACAGTTATATTATCATTTGAATATATCTGTTAGGCCGGTATAGTCACCGGATAGGGACCGGAAACTTGTTTTACTAATAGGCTCACCGGTATATAGACCGGTATGGTCCGTGCCGGTTTGGCTCACCGGTATGGTAGTCGATTTGATACATGTCGGTTCCAGTGTGTATGCAATCCCCAGTATGACCGGTATGGTCACCGATATGGTACCGGTAAGAAATGCGCCGGTTCTAGAGAGCTTGCAAAACAGAGCATCTCACAAGTAGGGGACCGGTAAGGGACCGATATACCGGTCTCTGTATCAAAAATACATATATGAAGTTTTAAGGCATTTTGTACATGAGCCTAATGCATCTAAGTGAATTTGCATGTTTCCTGTGAGCTTAGGTACTGAAATAATCAATTCACAATACATTTAGATCCATAATCTAAGACTTTACATAAATTCTTCAATATGCGTCAGTCTTCACATTTTTCGCTCTTCACCACCAACGTACGTCGACATCTTTTTGTAATGTCTTGCTATTGTGCGTCGAAGTCTTCAAGTGTTGACGTAATCAAAATCCATTACGCAATTATGTCGCTAACAAAAGCTTAAAGACAAGAAAGCTTTATAGAGCGTGTAGTTTGTGTGAGGTTTTTTATTTTCTTGTAGAGTTTGAAATCTCTTGTAAATTTTATTCTTGAAGTAATAGAAGTTGTTTTCCTCGTAAAAACACTCTTATTAATATGAGAATCACAACATCTTATTAATATGAGAATAACAACATTTCAAAAATTCAAAAATTTTATTTTTAATTTGGCATGTCTCCTAGAAATAAAATCGTTTCAGCATTTGGCATGATACTACGAACTTTATTGGAGATCATTTTGCTTCTTTTTTTTTGCCCCCTTGTGATTTATTTAATTCGTTTTTCTAATGTAGTTTAGTGTATATATTTTTCATATATGGAAGCAGTTTCTGTCTATTTTCTATAGCTATCGCAAACATAAACAAGAATCCTGGTTTTTATGGCACTGATGTTGAGATTTAAAAAGATATCAATTTCTTTCTACTTCTAATATAATTGTCAATAAGGTCAAGAATGTAAATATAAATGAGGGATTTATAAAATTTTAAAGGAGGGTTTTTTTTTTCCCGTGAAACTAAAAAGAGGTTAGAAGATCCACTCTATTTATTTTATTTAAATCAATGTGCCCTAGAATCCCTAATATATATAACCAAAACTTTTAAATTTTCTTAGCTATTAAGTCCAACTTAGCCACTCTACTAAAGGCCATTAGGGTTATCATTCTAGAAGCATTATCAAAAAGAAAAAGAAAGAAAATAAATGAAGAAATCAGGGGGCGAGAGAGAGAGTGAAAGAAAGGAAGAAGAAATAAAGTAGGAAGAGAGAGGGAAAAAGGCTTGTTTGAAAATTGGAAATGGGTGTAGTGGATTATAGCTTAGATGAGATTTTAAGGTGTTTATAAACAACTGAGAAGTGAGATTGCTATTATTTAATCAATAAATTGTGAAGTCATGATATGTATGGTGGTTGAGGGAGAGATTGATGAAGAAAGAGGAAGGATAGAGGGTTACGGACACTGATTTAAGGTGAGTGGTATTTTACATAAATATATTTTGTGAGTTATATTTTTTTCTAATATTGATTTGTTCATTTTATGGATTCATTTGTGTTTGTGAAAAATAAAATTGATAAGAAAAGAACTAAATGGGAAATTAGTGTTTATATTATGACTAATTACGTTTTAGATGAAATTAGAGTTTAATAATGAATTAACATTTACGATTTTTAGTGTAGTGATATTTGAATGTTAGAATAGCATGGATATTTTTAATTGGATAAACTTATAAATCATGAAAATTAGTAAGTATTGGCAACCATTGTTAACTAAATTATATGAGTAGTTTTAAAAATAAGTATATGAGTTATAGATTGAGAAATAAGAGTGACTTTCTAAAGCGGACCAAGGAGAAAGTACCTGTACTCTCTCGTCTTTATTAACTCGAGATGACATAATACGAGTACTTTATCCTTGATCCGCAACTTATTAAATTAAGAAATCCCTCATTAGAAAGTCACTCTTATAAATAATATTTCATTGCTTATATGAGTACTAAATTATGTCAAATAAGACTATGGAGTCTTTACTAAAGTTTTAATTAATTAGCTTGTAGATAGTAGTTTGAGAATTAATTTATCTTCATCAAATGCAAATTGAAGATAATTATGTTTTCTTAGTGTTGAGGAAAATATTTTACATGGGCTTAGATGAATAAATAAACTTAAAATATAAATATGATGCAACCCTCGATTCTCACAATATCTTTTGGATTGAGTTAGATTTATAAATTTCAATAAGCTATCAAAGCCACATTATATATGTTAAAATAAATAAATGAATAAATCATGAGTAGAAGTCCTAAGTTTATTTTGTTATTCAAGAGCATGATATTTATAAATTAGTATAGGGCTTGCGCTTTGCACTGGTTTATGATATCTATTAATAAGTGTTTTTTTTTTTTTTGGTTAAATCAAAATCATTTTATTTCATAAGATTTAAAGGTCTTTATGGTTGTTAACTCCTAAATTCACAGGATTCTTGTTTTGATATTTGTCCTTTTTATTATTGCCATAAATTATTCATTTTGGTGTAAATCATCCTATAATCATGTTTAAAAATTGCATTAATAAAGGGGAAAAAACTTCATTGAATGCTTATATTTTTACTGTATTTTTGAAGACGTAATAATTTAACCTTTTTTTTTTTTTTGAATACTAATATTTTGTGTATTATGTTAGGTTTATATAGTTTTATTTGATTATATGTTTTATTGCGTCTTTTTTTGGTAAAAAAATATATAACTATAGTATTTTTTATTGTAATAGGTTTTTTATTTTAATTGATACAATAATTTTGCTATTATACTAGATAATTCGAAAAGAAACATATATTAATATATATATATATATATATATTTGTAATAGAACTTTTGTAATCTTTGAAATGATTTTAATTATTAAATGGATTTGTTTCAGGCTTTATGATGAGATTTTTTTGGGTAAAAAAGCAATTGCAATATCTTTTCTTTTTACAATAAGCTTCTTATTTTAATTAGTATAGTAATTCTGTAATTATATTAGGTAATATTGATCGCAAATGCTTTCCCCAACTGACTGCTTGTAAGCACTCAGCCAATCATACTTGCATTCTTATTGCATTAATTAGAAATTCATGGGTATCATTCGAATGCATTAGTGTTGTGTTGTGAAAAATGCAAGACTTGGACATATATAGAAGCTAATACCCACATTAGGTATTGGCTATTAAAGCCATATAAGTTAATCACCAAGTCTCAGTTGAATTCACTTACTGATACATTCTAAGAACTTGAAAAATCTTCTAATATATGTGACATTCACTTTATTGATAGCTTATTGCTGAGGTAGTTTCTTTTTTTAGAAAGAGAGGAAGTGAGAAAAGACAGTGCCAGAATTGATTAGTATTTTAGTCATTTTCGGTCACTTCATCACATAAACCAAAGGTAGAATTGGATATTTTTTTCGTGGCAAATCATGCAACAGTTGAGTTTAACAAAAAATCTAACAGTTGGGTAATACAATAAATGTCAGTTTATTTGGAGTGTAATAAAATTAAGTGGATGTTATATTTTAAAGATAGTTTTCAAAATCACCAAGTAATGCCATTCCTTCACATGGATAGATTAGTTAGGGAGGTATAGATTTAATTTTGTTGATACAATTAAATGTTTGGATAAAGTTGTTTGATGTAAAATTTGCTGGTGATGTATTGTATTAGGTATTTAAGAAAATAAAGTTAATAGAGTATAGAATGTTAAATAGTTGTAAAGTGCATATTTATGGATTTACATGTTTGTAAGTGTTTATTTTATAAATTTACAGGTTTGTAAATGTTAAAATATAGGAGAGATTCTGTCGAAATTTTGATTAAAAAAAAGTAAAATTAAAAAGACTCATCATAAGGGTCCGTGTCAGATTATTTCAAGAGGATTTTCATTAGAAATGTTAAAATATAGGGGAGATTTTGTCGAAATTTTAATTTTATTGTGTCAAATTATATGTAAAATATAGTTTTCAAATAATTTTCAAAATCACAAAGTAATACCATTCCTTCACATGCATAGATTAGTTATGAAGGTATAGATTTAATTTTATTGATACAATTACGTTTGGTAGAGAGTATTAATTGAGAGTATAAACTAATTTATAAGTATTGTATTGAGAGTATAAACTAGCTGGTTTATATAATCTCACCAAACTCTATACCAAACGATACATTACTGTTTGGATAAAGTTATTTGAAGTAAAATTTGTTGGGGATGAATTTTATTAGGTATTTAAGAAAGTAGAGTTATTGGAGTATAGAATGCTAAATAGTTGTAAAGTGCATATTTTATGGATTTACATTTTTTCAAGTGTTTATTTTATAGATTTACAAGCTTGGAAAGGTTAAAATATAAGGGAAATTCTGTTGAAATTTTGATAAAATAGGCAATATAAAAAGGACTCATCATAAGAGTTCGTGTTAGATTATTTGAAGAAAGTTCATTGAAAATTAATGTTAAAATATCAGGAAGATTAGATTATTTGAAGAAGGTTCATTGAAAATGTTAAAATATAGGGAAGATTTTGCGGAAATTTTATTAAAATAAGTAAAATTAGAAAAACTCATCGTGTCAGTTTATTTCAAGAGGGTTTGATGAAAAAAGAGTGGAAAAATCTTTAAGCAACAAACAACAAATAATAATAAACCAGGAGATGGGAATCTTCCACTGATCATTTAGCTATTATCTTAAGAAATTTCTCGACGGAGAGAGGGTTGATAAAAATAAAAACAATAAAAGATAATTCTAAATCATATGCCTGCTGCAGTAAAAGATGTTTAGAAAAGCAACAAATCCTCTCACTGGTGTTACTGCCTTTACTAAGATACAGTTTCCTTAAAAATTAAATTAAAGCAAATCATCTTTATTAATTTATAAAGTCTCGCCAAGAAATTTATTGAAATTAATTAACATACCAGTGAAACAATGTTGCAGATCGGAAGAAATGAACATTAATTTATTCAATGGAGTTGTTTATACAGGTTGCATTGGCCAGCAAAGTTTTCAATTATTATTGGTCTTGTTATTATTTTCTTCATCAAAATTAAGAAGATCCTCCAGCAACTGGTTATCAAAGTACTCAATTTCAAAAACTTCTTTCTCACCTTCATCAGCAGCAGCAATACCTCTTCGAACGTTCTGGAACAAATATATAGAATGAAATTGAACAAGAAGATCATAAAACAAAGATCGAGAAGTACTAAAGGAATTGCACTGACCCCAGATGAAAAATGTTCATTAGGGAAGTTAAGAATGGCTGAGGAACCTCTCATTGCAAAGGCAGCTCTGTCATAAGCTCTTGCTGCTTCTTCAGCTGTGTTGAAAGTTCCAAGCCACAAACGAGGACCGCCACGCCTTGTCGAGTCACGAATTTCTGCAGCAAATTTTCCCCATGGCCTCCTTCTTACTCCTCTATAACGGCTTGTTTCTTCCTCTTCTCTGTCTTTCATTCTATCGACTTTTTCCATAACAAGAATATGACAAGTAATAATATTCACTACCGACCTTAGCATTTATACAGAATAGAGATTTAGTACTTCATTAGTTTAAATCAACTGGGGAAAATTTAAAATTGTTAAAGAAACACTGCATGTGTACCTATGATCTCCCTCAAGTTATAAAATACATCAAAAAAAACCTTGGACATTTCTATAATTATCATTATTTTTTATTTCTTTGACTATTTTCCCCCTGGCAACATACATAAAATGATAGTTTTATTTTCCCAAGCTTTTAAATAACTTCTGTCATTTATAAATTATCAGAACCAAGGGTACAATAGTCAAATAAACAAAAAATAATGACCATTATGTAATGTTAGGGTATTTTCATGTTTTGATAAAGGGAGAATTACTAAATTTTCCCAGTCACAGCTTCCTCTAATATAATAATAATACTAGATTATGTTGACAATCTATGAATGATTCTTGTGGCGGACAAGTTTGTGTGTTTATGTTTTGTCTTTTTTGTTGTTCTATTTTAGTTTATTTTTGTTTATGTGGGAATCAAATAGGCTGCATGCACGTTATGCCATGTGGGTCATGATAAATAAGCGCAAGCAATAATATGCAAGGATTATGGGGAATTTGGTATCCCAAAGCCTAATGTAATTTTTAAGATCTAATATTTTTAAATATAATAATAATAATAATAATAATGAAAGAAGTTCAAGTCTTGAATTCCACCATATTTTAGTTCATCCAAACTTCAAATTAAACGTATTTCATAAATTTAAACTTGTTTTTTTAATTATTATTATTTTTTATATTTCACTACAAGAGCTAAGTCAATTAAACTATCTTGAGATTATATAAATATTTTTCAAATTTTTTTATGCTTATAGTGTACCTTTGGATAAGAGATGGCCAACAAGACGGTTTGGCCAGCTCGTTAAGACATGACCAACCCATCCTAGGTCGAACTATCAGCATGGCCCACATGGGCGGTAATCCATGCCGGTTAAGGATGACGACATGTGAGATATGGTATAAGAATGTCAATACTCGTATTTGTCCGATTCAATTAATAGATACAAAAAATTATCCTCACGGGGATTTTATCTCTATTTGAATGGGGATGCTAATATATGTACTCGATCCGTCTAACTAACGGGTATGGAAAATTGTTCCCTTACCCTCCCTTAACGTGTTGGACTCCCATGATCACCCATCCCCGCAGGAATTTTCGCTATCCCTAGTGTCGGTCGAGCGGGCCAGAAGGCTTAATTTTTTATTTTCATTTTTAAATTTCAAATAATAATAATAATAATAATAATAATATAATAATAATAATAATAATAATTATTATTATTATTATTATTATTATTATTATTATTATTATTATTATTATTATTATTATTATTATTATTATTATTATTATTATTATTATTGTTGTTGTTGTTGTTGTTATTATTATTTTGTTAATTGGGGTATTGAATTTGGGACTTCTTAAACTTGTAATAAGTGTTTACACCACTACATTAAATAGGTTTATAATAAAATAAAAATTTGTCATAAACTTTTGAAAATCCTTATTTTTAGGTTCAAAAGTGTTATTCAGCATTCAATAATTTAGTCATATTTGTTACTTTTTGAATTGTTAATAATAAATTATGATTAAATTAAAGTTACATGACAAAAATTATAGAATTTAAAATTGAATGGATAACATAACACTTATTATATGACAGCCCGACGCACGAGACTTCTTACACTGTTGGCTTTGGGGATGCGTGATCAGTGAAATTACACACGTAATGCAAACGCATGTATCGCTCAAATAGTATAAAAATATTGATCCCACGTGGACTAGGGATGGCAACGGGCCGGGCCTGGAAAATAATTTAGGCTCGGGCTGTCATCGGGCACGGGCTTGGCCTGGGCCCGATTTTTTATTATAAAAAATTATAAAATAAAAAATTTATTATAAAAATATATATTTTATAAATAAAAATATTTAATTATTTACCTGGCCCGGGCCCGAATTGTGAGACCCGGCCCGGATTTTTTCACCTCGGGACGGGCCCAGGCTCTTTTGCCATTTATAACGTGAACTTAATTTCTACTATTGTTATTAATTATTTATGCTAAATGTTTACAGGTATCTAATTAGGATGAGAAGAGAATGACTGCTTAATTGGTTGGTTGAATGTGGATTTGCTAAATAAATAAATATAAAATAAAACAAAGGAAATTAATAATAAATAAAACAAATATCTAGGGTTGTGATTCCACAAAATATTATTTTAATGATGAATTAATTCTTTTATACATGTGTAATAAATTAGTTTGTTAACCTGGAACACGAAGATATGCAAAAACCTCTGTCGATTGTCAGATGCAAACACCCAAAGTAACCATATTAACTATTTTCCTATGTTAACTAAGTTACCTGAATTCATTAAGTTCAAGTTCCAATTATGGTTACCCCCTCCCGACAAGTATATGTCTATCCTGGAAGGAAATCTACCTTAAGAAATCTACCCTAAGGTGAGATTGTGAGCTATTGAATCTAAGGCTGAAACCTAAAATCCATTTTCCAAGTTCATTTTAAGTTTACTACATCAATCTTATTGGTGATCAGGCAATAAGAAGCATTAAGCTTAAGATTCAATAAACAAGCCAAAGTATTGCCCATAATATAATTAAATCAATTATTAAAATCATGAATATTGTGCTTCATCACTTCCCTAGAATAAAAATAAAATGCTGAGGTTAGAGGATCCACATTTACTATTTCTAATTTAGAAATCTCCCTTATTATAATATATAAATATGCATTATATTACCAACCGACCATATAGGCAGTATCCTGATTAAGTCATGTTTAATTAATTCCAACCGACCATAAATGTTATATCCAATTACGTCAGGTTAAAATTAATTTAATTAAGTCCAACTGATCATAAAGACGGTATCAAATTAAGTCGAGTTTTAAGAT
>SKCR01033873.1:0-43861 GCA_019454045.1 Zanthoxylum bungeanum | reverse complement strand
GCATATAGCTAGGTCACCTTCTTGGAGCAGCTTCTTTATCATGGATGCATCGGTGGCTCTGTCTCGGCTGAGTCTAACAGTTTTAATAGGTGAGATGATTTCTGAGAGTCGAGAGACTGAGTAGGTTACTGCAGGAATCGGACGGCCAAGAGCTGTTGAGAGGAAAATTGGATCCAGTAGAGTTCTATGTGAGCAAACAAAGAGGACACCAGTTTGGCCAGTTGATTTTTTTGCTGGGGGAGGTGGTGTTCCTTTGACAGTGACACGAACACCAAGTACCCAGAAAGCGTAATAGACCATCGACATGGGGAGGAGTGAGCCGGCAGCCATGCGCAAGCAAGCTAAGAGAAAGCCAATGGGAGTCCAGAGAATGATGAGCAGTGCCATGAGAGGAGTTGGCTTTTGTACGAGCCTTCCATCGTGGAAAATTATGGGCTTTAGGAGCTTGTCGCTTGGTACTGCCTTAACTTCAGGCTTAGGTGGAACAAAGTAACCCTCTTTGCATAGAAGCATGAATGGGACGTCAGTTTGGCGATCACCAAGTCCAATCTCTGGTTGTTGTGTCTCACCAAAAGCCTTTACAAGACCATCTGCCTTCTTTTTGCCTACAAGAACCCCAGGCTTCCGTACAAACCCAGTTGCTCTTCCTTTATAAGTTGCAATTTCCGTGCCCACAACCAAATCAGCTCCCATAAAATCTTTCAAAAACGCTTCTACCATTATCCTCGGATTCGCTGTAAGAACACAACGCTTCTTCCCACACGAAGAAAACACACGCCACGACTCGGGGTGGAGATCACTGGCGTAAAACTTCGGCAGTACAGCTCGTGCCACTGATTCGATATCACTCATCCGCAAGCCAGCAAATGATGCGAAGATAAGAACTTGGATGCCAGCTGATTCCGAGACGAAGTAGTACAAAAGTCCCGCAATGGGGGAGGCCAAGAACAAGAACAGCAGCCTCAAAATCCCACCAACTTCGAAGGCAACAAGGGCAAAGTAAGGGAAAGAGCTACGGCCTCTAAGCAAAGTTCCATCCAAGTCAGCAACCACCGTGTGCTTTTCTCGGCCTATTGATGAGCATTTCTCAACAGTTGGGAATTCAGGTATGGCCATGGTAGCACTAGATGTTATACGAATATTAATTCTTGAGAGAAATGTGCCTGTTTGTTTGAAATAAGTATTAATATTTATTGCTCTATATATATAGATCGAGTTGAGCTGAAATAACAAAAGAGAGAATTAAGGGACAAAGTATTTGGTTTGTGGTTAATGAGAAGACCGAGGATTGGGGGCTCTTGTTTTTAGAGGAAATTTAAAACAATGCTTGGTGTCATTGCTTACATCGCCGATAGTTTGTCGTGTTAATTTTATTGCCCTTTTTGTTATCTCATTCTGCAACAGCTGAAAACAAAATATCGATCCTGTTGTTATTCAAAAATTAACCTTATAGTAACTCTTGCTAGCTAGAACTGGCCACCGATTCAGTTATGTTCCGAATCAGAATCGAATTGGACGGCTTCGGTTCCACAATTATTCGGTTTGGTTTCGGTTCCACAAGAATGTGGAATCGGGAACCAGAACCGAACCGGACGGTTTCGGTTCCTTTTTTTTTTCTAATTTAAAATTTTACTTTTAATTTCTTAAATAAATAAAAATGGGATCTCAAAATTATTTAAAATTATTAATTTGAATTTATATTATATTAAATTAAAAACTTAAATTAAAAATTAAATTAGTGAACTTGAACTTAAATTTTTAAAAACTTGAATTGTCTACGTATCCTCTAGAGGTGAGAGGAATCAAAGCTCATGTAATTCTATTATATTTTTTATAGTTCCCATTACAAATTTACAATTATTTATTCATCAATAATCATCATTATATGTGCCTAATGTTTATCCTTAAGCTCTCGTTCTGCTTGCACTTGCAAATGCATTGTCGAACAAGTCTTAAAAGTCATCGGGGGCATCTTCTTGTTGCCACAGATCAGCTCGAGTCCAATCATCCACACATGTTGTTACTTCTAAAGTGCTTGGATGTAATGAAGACTGTCTCGCTTCCAAAATATTGCCTCCTAAGCTGAAGGTTTGTTCAACTGCTACAGTGCAAACAGGTACTATCAGCACCTCTTTAGAAATAATTGATAAAAAAAATGATTGACATTTTGATGTCGATTCCAATAGTCAAGGACTTGAAAATTTTTACTTAATAAACTTTGAGGAGGAAACTTGAAATTGGTAGATAAATAATGATCTAATTCCAGGTTGTTAGTGTTGGACAATTATATCCATATCATCACTATTTGTAAAGAACATTGTGTTTTTGTACAAATTAACTATGTGACAAAAGGAAATTGCTATTTTATAATTATTGTAATTAGATTACTTGGATATATAGTAATGATTAAAGTCCATATGGTTAAATCAGATTAATAAGATATGAGACAGTATTAATCCATGAACGGTTTAATCATTCAATATCCCTAGTCGAAGTATTATCGAGACTGGACATTGATAATGCGGAATAGACTAGTATTACACTTGTGGGCGTTATGGAAGCTTAACGGCATAATTCTCATATATTTAGGTATTGGATACTTATGCAAGTGTAATAAGAGGTTCTGTTAGCCGTTGGACCGGGAACAGTTCGCTCTGGATAGACCCACTCGGAATTCCATTGGTAGTATGACTATGTGTCTATCCGAATCAGGGTAGGTGTATGTGATCTTTAACCTGAGACTTACGTCGCTATTACTTGGGACAATCAGTTTACTTTAGTATTGGTCGTCTGGAGCTTTAACAGGTTATGTGTACGCCTGTATTAGGTTTACTGAGAATCGTAGTGTATTGGATGTGATGTCAAGATGGGAGTATCACTTCAGTCATATGGAGATGATGGTCACACAAGATACGGAACTAATACTCTTAAAAGCTGCAGCTATCGGGATAGTTTGACTAGTTCATGACTTTCTGATTACAGAGATTAGTTACTCGGGATTCGATATATGCTTCGTACGGGGCAGACACAGAGCCAGCCCAAGGCCTAGCATGTGACATCCGATACTGGATCGTATTATGCATTACATAATATTAGTATTACTACGCCTGATACAGATGATATTCCTCGGTGAATATTTATGGAGAATTGGGTAGGCACGGTGTTTTGCTAGAAGCCAACCATGTCTTGTAAATCGGTGAGAATATGGTATGGGGTACGCATATGTTCGGATAGTCCGATAACCGTATTTACTGCCAATATATCCAGGAATCTCTTGGGTCGCTTCCCAAAGATTCACCAATGACATTTGACTCAAATAGAATTAATCTGGGATTAATTATGAGAGAGAAAATTAATATGAGATTAATTACGGTAAGAATTAATCTGGGATTAACTTCGTATAGAAGAGAGAACGTGATTAATTTAGAATTAATCGATAAAATAAATTTAATAGTTAAATATGATTTTTCTATTTAATTTATTTATTTGGGGCTAAAATAATATATCGGATATATTAATTGAAATTGGATTTCAATACAAAATTAAAATTGGATTTTAATTCGGGCGAACGAATTAATTTAGAATTAATTTAAAATGTGGTGGGACCACATGACTTACATCAAAGGTCAAACTTTGATGGAAGTAGTTGGCTTAATTTATTAACTCATTCGAAACACAACTACCAAGTTTAGCAAAAAAACTATTCACTATCTTCTCTCTTTTCCTCTTGGCCGAAAAATTCTCCTCTTTCTTGTGAAATTTTGCTTCAAACTTTCATCAAAGCTAGCACTTGGAGGAGTCAAATGAGGTGATAGAGAAACTCACCCAAGGAACAAACAACATACAACAAGCTTGGAGCTTCATCCAAAAGTGGAATTTTGAAATTTCTCCATCTCTTAATGTAAGTGATTTTGCCACTTTACTTGATTATTTCACACATAAAATCACATTTATGATCTTGTGGCATCTCTTAGAGACTAACAATGGTATCAGAGCCTTGCTAAATATGATTTTGAAAACTAGGGTTCATAAACTTTAATTAGGAATTTTTGCTTGGAGCATGAAAATTCAAAATTGAGTTGTTGGTTGATGTTAGACGATGATAACTTGGAGTTGTGCATTGTTGGATTGTTGAAAAATTGATTGGACCAAATTTCCTCAATTTCCTTATGTTGGCCGAATATTACCCTAGAATAGCTCATGGTGATTTTTTTTTAAATTTTGACACTTGTATATGTTAATGGCATGAAATATATGTTGAATGTTGATTTAATTGGATTGGAATCAAATTGGATGTTAATTTCTTGTCATTGTCGTGAGAAGCATGTTGTTGGAGACTTGATTTTGCTTCAATTTGTGTTGGACATGAATTGGAATGATAAGCATGATTAATTATATTAATTAATATTTTGGAAATGTTAGATTAATTAATTAGTTATGTTAATTACACTTAAATTGGATTAATGTAATATTTGGAATATTGTATTAATGTAAATTAGTCCCTAAAATACTAATTGGGCTAATTTGGTTATATTTGGATTATTGGGCTTGGTTGGGCCAAGTTTGGTTGTGGACAATTGGGTTGGATCCAATTGGGCCTAAACTATTTCCATAAAAGTCCAAAATATGACTTTTGTGCCTTTAATAATTTAATTGGGCCTAATGGGCCAAAATTAATTTATGGCATAGGGTGATTCCTAAATGGGCCTTTGAGACAATTTGGATTGGATTTGGAATCCAAGTCTAAAAAGGCACAATTATAATATAATAAGTGTAATTGTTTAATTTGGAATTAAACTTGAATTAGTATTGAATACTATTTAAATTGGATTTAATATTGTAGTTCGATATAATTTAAGAATACTTACTTTGAGTATTTATTCTTAAACGAGTTGAGTGTTTCCTTCCATTGAGTGGTTCTCTCCCAAGATCCAAGAATGGCTTTGATTTGTTGGCCAAAGTCAAGATCATTGTCTATCGCGGATGTGTTTGAACCATGAAAGCTTTGTTAATATCACATTTCTTGGGCAGTTGTGACTTGTTGGCCAAAGTCAAGGTCACTATTGTTCATCGATGTGGATTACGAAGCTTTCCCACTGTCAATGGGTCGCGTTTAACTGGAAACATTAAGCTTGTTGAGCCAAAGCCAAGGCTTAGTTGATTCAGAGGAAACATGTTAAGAAATATATTAGATATAAATTTCGGACTTGGATGTCCACCTACCGGATCTAGGAATGGGATGGGATTTAATTGATATTAGAGATCTACCTAGTTAAATTTTATACAGCTTGTTGGCCAAAGTCAAGGTTGTGTATTATTTAATGGGATCCTAGCCCACTAGGAAACTAGGTTTCCCGAGTACTCAACGGAGGGTTAGAGGCTCGCCGAAAATTAGTAGGAGACTACTATTAAATTTGCAATTTCGTTTAATACTCGCTAATATGCGCGCTTTATTATTATTATTTCTCGTTATGATATATATTGGTTGGACTAATATTATTCATTTATTGTTTTCTTTGAACAGTTAGACTGTACTCAACACTACTCCATTTGTAGTTGGTTATATAGTTGGACTATAGTAACCATTGCATTTGAGTGTACCTGAAACATTTGATTGGATAGTTGGACTATAGCAATCAAAATGGCTGGAAAGATAAGCGTTATGGACATAATCATAGGTGAGAATGTCTTTAATGACGCAAATTTTCCAAACTGGGAAATGAACCTCAGGATAGTCCTGGGAGCTTAGAAGTTGCTCTATGTAATAGAGAGACCTCTCGGGCCTGAGCCCAGACTTCAGCGGCCAGTAGAGCATAAGCTTTCGAAGACTCATCGTGATGATAACTTTATTGCTCAATCCGTTATGCTTGCTGCAATGACTCATCAGTTTCATCGTTAGAACAAGGGATTGGATCCTTATGCGATGATGTTGAAGTTGAAGGATATTCATAGATCTAATATTATATCTCAGAAGTATGATTTGCAAAAGAAGCCATTTCACTCTCGTATGTCAGAAGGTACATCTGTCAAACACTATGTGTCGCAGATGATTGCTGAAATCGAACAGCTGGGTCATCTGGGCATTACCTTCGAGGCCGAGACTTCCATAGATTTGATCTTACAGTCTCTACCCGGCTGCTGGGGCGGGTTCATCATGAACTATAATATGATGAACCAAGAGAAAACTCTTGGAGAGTTAATGGCTATGTTGAAAGAGGCAGAGCCAGAGCTTCTAAAAGGCAAGAAGCGCGAGGCTCATCTTACTTCGACATCCAAGAATGCCAAGGCTTGGCCGAAGACTTCTAGGGGTGTGAAAAAGAAGAAGAAGAAGAAGAATAAGGGCAGGGCTCAATCATCACAGTTTTCTGGGAAGACAAAAGACATATCCCAAGATGTCTGTCTACACTGTGGAAAACGAGGTCACTAGAAGCGTGACTGCCGTAAGTTCAAGGCAGACTTGAAGGAATTGAAGGCGGGCAAGGCTCCGGCTTCAGGTATGTTTGTTATTGAAATAAACATGTCCATTACTAGTTTTAAAAATTGAATTTTTGATACTGGATGTGGTACTCACATATATACTGAGGTGCATGATCTGCAGATTAGCAGGAGACTGGCTTCAGGGGAGATCGACATACGAGTCGAAAATGGGACGAGAGTCACCGTTTTGGACGTTGGCACCTATGTTTTGAATCTGCCCTCTGGGCATGTACTTACATTAGGCGATTGTTATTTTGTACCTAGTTTGACTTGGAGTATTATCTCTGTATCTAATTTAACCCGATGCGGGTATACCTTTATATTCAGGAACACTGGGTGTTTTGTTTATAAAGATGATATTGAGATATGTACAACAAATGTGAATAATGGTCTTTATATTTTGAATATAAATGAATCTCAAACATATAACATAACAAATAAAAAGCTCAAATTGAGTAAAACGGATGAGACTTATTTGTGGCATAGTCATCTGGGACAAATTAACAAAACTTGTATATCCAAACTTTCGAAGAATGGATACTTGGACGGATTTGATCCTAATTCATATGATGTCTGCGAATCTTGTTTGTTAAGTAAAATGCCTAAAACACCTTTTAGTGATAAAGGTGTATGTGCCACCGAGCTTGTAGCCCTCATTCATAGTGACGTATGCGGGCCCATGTCTAGCCAGGCTAGAGGTGGATATGAATACTTCATAACCTTTATGGATGATACATCGCGTTATGGTTATGTGTATCTTATGAAACACAATTTGGAAACTTTTGAGAAATTCAAAGAGTTTCGACACGAAGTAGAAAAACAGACGGGCTACAGTCTTAAAACATTACGGTCGGACTGCGGTGGAGAATACTTAAGCAATGAGTTTCAAGATTACTTAAAAGAATATGGTATTCTTTCACAGTGGACTTCATGAGAACCTGCCTGGAGCGAAGCCAGACAAACCCACACAAGATTGAAATCGTTCCCAAGAAAGCCAAGGCAAAACGGAATCAAAACTCTAAACCTCTGAAGAGCAAGCAACAAAAACCTATAGTGCTAAGGGGGCACCACAAAGGAGTTATCAAGCCTTTGATAAGCCAAAATCAATGAGAAAAGTTGAGGGTTACTCAAGTCTCAAGATAATAGTGATTTTTATTAAAAGAAGAATTTGTTTTTATTATGATGAATAATCACCCTTTAAATAGGTGGCTAACCCTAGTTCTACTTAAACATAATAAAACCTTAGCAAAATAAACCCAATAACACTTACAATCCTTCAAACTTTCGTACATGGGCTTTATAATTTAATTAAAGTTCAGCCCAACACTTAAACATTACATAACCTTAAAAAAAATATAACACAAAAGCTGTAGAGATAACTTGCATCCGCAATTGGACCCTGAAGGATTCCGAATTAGAGTTTGACGTAAACTACAAAGTTGTAGCTCCATAGGTCTTCGTTCTATTGAAACTTGAATCACCAAAATCGGACATCGGATGAGAAAGTTACATCCAAACTACTAACACTGCGTAAATCCCGCCACTTCTAATGCACCATTCGGGAATTAAGCCCAAAATCAATCAAGCCACCCCATGCACGTCCAAGACTCATTCCAATCTTTCCTTAGACATAATAAAGCCTTCACATAAAGTCTCAAGCATGGACCAAACTCTAGAACCCAAGGAATCTTCCAAATCCACCAAATGGCCCAAATACATCAATCTAACAAGCCATGCAATCAGCCACAACTTCAAGTTAACCTGGCCCAACAAACCGAGATCATTATGGATCACATCAGGACTCATCCTAGAACACCTCAATTGAACGGTGTTGGACATGGTAAGGTCAATTATGAGTCGCACAGAGCTACCTATTTCCTTATGGGGATACGCATTAAACAGTGCAATACTTATTTTGAATAAGGTTCCGTCAAAGTCTGTTGAACAGACTCCATATGAAATATGGACAGGAAATAAATCAAGTTTCTTATTCATGAATATTTTGGGATGCTGGGCATATGTTAAAAGTTTGGATAGTACCAAACTAGTACCCAAATCAGATAAGTGCCTATTTGTAGGTTATCTTAAGGAAACGAAGGGATATTATTTATACAACCCACAAGCGAACAAAATATTTGTTGTTCTTCATTCGGTTTTCCTAGAAAATGAATTCATGAATGCAGTGGTAAGTGGGAGGAAAGTAGAACTCGATTAAAATCAGAGTGATACTATTCTTGACACCGACCCCCTCAAGGAAAACCAACAGTCTATCAGGGATGAGACTGTTCCATAATCTTCCGATACACAAGAACCGCGTAAGTTGGAGAGAGTAAAAAAACAACCTGCGAGGTATGGGTTTTTGATATCACCTCATGTAGACATTAATCTTATTGAGGAAGATGAACCAACTACGTATGAGGAAGCGATACAAGATATCAACTCCGCTTTATGGTAAGAAGCCATGAAGTCTGAAATGGATTCCATGTATACCAACCAAGTTTGGACACATGTTGATGTACCAGAAGGCATTAAGCCTATTGGTTATAAATGGGTCTTCAAAAATAAGACAGACATGGTAGGCAATATACAAACGTACAAAGCTAGGCTTGTAGCTAAAGGTTATCGTCAACGATATGGTATCGATTACGATGAAACCTTTTCACATGTTTCCATGATTAAATCCATTCGGATAATGCTTGCTATTTCTGCATATTTCGATTATGAAATATGGAAGATGGATGTCAAAATCATTTTCCTTATTGGAAACCTTTTGGAGGATGTTTATATGCAACAACCTGATTGTTTTGTCGTACCAAGACATGCAAATAAGGTTTGCAAGTTAAACCGATCCGTTTATGGATTAAAGTAAGCATCGAGTTCTTGGAACCATATTTTTGATGAGATCATAAAAGAATATGGTTTCATTCAAAACGAAGATGATTCTTGTGTGTATAAGAAGGTTAGTGGGAGCGCACTGACATTCATTGTCCTATATGTTGATGATGTATTGCTTCTTGGCAATGACATTCACATGCTACAATCGGTGAAAGCTTGGCTTTCATTAAAATTCTTCATGAAAGACCTGGGAGAGGCAGCCTTTATTTTAGGAATAAGTATCGACTGGGATAGATCTAGAAAGCTGCTGGCACTCTCCAAGAGCTCGTACATTGATAAAGTGTTGAAGAGATTCAACATGGATCAGTCCAAGTGGGGGCTGCTTCCGGTGTCACATGGTGTCTCTCTATCGAAGGATATGTGTCCTAAAACTCAAGATTAGAGAGATGCAATGATTCAGATCCCTTATGCTTTAATAGTCAGATCGATCATGTACGCCATGATATGTACGCGACCTGATGTCTCATATGTTTTGAGCATGTGCAGTCGCTATCAGGCCGATCCATGTGATGGTCACTGGATTGCTGTAAAGAACATCCTTAAGTATCTTAGACGAACTAAAGATGTTTTCTTAGTCTATGGGAAGGAGAACTTGAGGTGACTGGGTTCACTGATGTAAGTTTCCAAACCGATAAAGACGACAAAAAGTCACAATCAGGGTATATATTTTATTTGAACAATGGAGCAGTGAGCTAGAAATCTTCCAAGCAAGAGACTATTGGCGATTCAACAACGGAAGCAGAATATATCACTGCAGCTGAGGCAAAAAAAGAAATAGTTTGGATCCGTAAATTCTTAATTGGATTAGGAGTAGTTCCGTTAGCAGCTGAGCTCGTACCTTTGTACATATGTGTGTGTGTGTTAAGATTTCCAGAAGTTAAGTTGAAGTTAAGAATGGTTTTGAAATTCAAAGATTTTTAAAAAAAAGTTTCAAATGCTTTTGAAAGAAATGTTTTCAGAAAATGTTTGATACAATTTTGAGATTTAAAACATGAGTTTTTTGATTTTCGAGGCATGGGGGAAAAACCACCCAGTATGCAACTTGATAAAGCTTGGAATTTACGGACAGAGACATGTGCACATGTAGAGGACTAGGGGACGGCTATACGTAATGCCTCTAGATCCTAGTTTTAGAGCCATGATGACGGCATAGGTTCGTGTACCTGGCCTCTAGTTCAGAACTTAGATCCGCACCCCCAGTTCTAGTTTTATGGCTTGGGGGATGACGATATGTAACGCCCCAAGACCACCAGATTCAGGGACATGTATGGCAAGCTTTGGGGGATGACGATACATAACACCCCAATATCATGGATTTACATAACTAGCTCTAGGGCGTATGAGGGGATGGCGATACGTAACGCCCCCATGCTTCATTTTTTTAGAAGACACTTAGATATCAGTTTTTTTAGAAATAGGATTTTTGAGATATCAGATTTTCAGAAAACAGTTTTCAGAGATAAGATTTTAGAAACAGTTTTCAGAAAACAAAATTTCAGAAAGACAGGTTTTATAAAGAGCTTCAAAAAAGAGTTTTCAGAAAACAGTTTTCAAGAAAAGTATTTTCTAAAAACATGACATGCTAAAGTAGAATGTAGTTTACAAGATACGCATATAAATCATATACTCTAGAAATCATTTGAGATGCATATAGCTGACATCAATGCATAATAGCATGATTACAACTATATGTATATATGATTGATGTTTGTGTGTGTTATACGTTTACATAGAAGATGCATTTTGTAAAACACAAGTGCATGATAATATGATTACATACACATAAATACATGATTGATGATAGTGTATTGAATATTTGAATGGATAGAACATTTTATAATATCGATCTGATGATATTTCAAGAAAGTATAAGTAAGAAAGTTATAATAATTTCCTGAACTAGATTAGCGAAGAGTGTATAGGAAACTAGAAAGATATCAGGGTAGCACAACAGAAACGTGATGAAATTTGACACACTAGATGGGAATAAAGAAACTTGATGTTAATGTGAAAGATGTTTAAAGTATAAACAACAAATTGGATTTAAAGTACGTGTGTGGTTAGATAAAATGATCAGTAATAAATAAAATGTTTGTAAATGGATAAGAATTAAATAGTTGGCACAGACTCCGTGAATATTGCATGGTCACATAGGCAGCTCAACTTAATATAGAAACAAGATTTAGACTTTGTGTGTGTTTGACGCTCAGGGTATGATCATAGTTACTTACTCAGTCTTATGACTCACTATAAAACAATGTTTGAGTTTTGCACGTCGTGCTGGATAATTATGACCCATAACATCACTATTTTGTAAAGAACATGGTGTTCTTGTACAAAATTAACTATGTGACAAAGGAAATTGCTCTTTTATCATTTGTAATTGGATTACCTGGATATATAAATGATTAAAGTCCATATGATTAGTACCAGATTAATAAGATATGAGACAATATTCATCCACATAAGATTTAATCATTAAATATCCATAGTCGTAGTATTATCGAGACTGGACATCGATAATGCGAAATATGCTAGTATTACACTTGTGCGCGTTATGGAAGCTTAACGGCATAGTTCTTATATATTTCGGTATTGGATACTCATGCAAGTATGATAGGAGGTTCTGTTTGCCGATGGTATGGGAACAGCTTCGCTCTGGATAGACCCCTCGGAATCACATTGGTAGTATGACTATGTGTCTATGGGAATTTGAATCAGGGTAGGTGTATATGGTCTTAACCTGATACTTGCATCGCTAATACTTGCGACAATTAGTATACTTTGGTTTTGGTCGTCCGGGGCTTTAATAGGTACTGTGTACGCCTCTTCTAGGTATATTGAGAATCGTAGTGTATTGGGTGTGATGTCAAGATGGAAGTATCACTTCAGTCATATGGAGATGATGATCACGCATGGATACAGAACTGGTAGTGTTATAGCCATCGGGAAAGTATGACTAGGTCTTGAGTTTCCGATCATAAAGAGACTAGTTGCTAGTGATTCGATATATGCTTTGTACGGGGCATACACAAATCCAGCCCCAGGCCTAGCATGTGATATCCAATACTGGATCTAATACGCAATACTATGTATACTACGCCTGATATTGATTATATATTCCATAAAAGAATATTTCTGGAAAATTTGGTAGGCACGGTGCTTTGCTAGAAGCCAACCATGTCTTGTAAATCGATAAGAACGTGGTACCGGGTACACACGTATTCGGATAGTCCGATGACCGCATTTACTGCCAACATATCCAGGGATCTCTCGGGTCGCCTCCCAAAGATTCACCGATGATATTTGACTCGAACAGAATTAATCTGGGATTAATTATGAGAGAGAGAAAATTAATCTATGATTAATTGCGGCAAGAATTAATCTGGGATAAAATTTGGATAGAAGAGAGAGAATGATTAATTTGGAATTAACCGATTAAATAATATATTAGATATATTAATTGAAATTAGATTTCAAAGTGGAATTAAAATTGGATTTTAATTCGGGCAAACGAATTAATTTAGAATTAATTCGCAAACGACTTTCGTAATAATTTTTCTAGGCATTATTATTGATTTAAATTAGATTTAATTACGTCGCAACAGAAAATTCGTTTATTCGGAATTAAACGAACTCGGGCCCGAGCGAAGTTGCGTGTTGAGTTAACCGACTTAAATTTGGAATTTAAAAGTGGTGGGACCCACTTCACTTACATCATTTGTTTCACTAATGATGGAAGTAGTTAGGCTTGATTTTGGATTTGATTTGTTGAGTGTGAAGCTTGGATTGCTTTTAAAACACTCAAACCAATTCAACACACAAACTTAATATAAATTAACAAGTCAACTTTGGAAGCATAAAATGGTTACTATTCACAGCAACCTATTCTCTCTTCTTCCTCACAAAAAACGTGAGTTTCTCTTCTCTCCCATGGATTCTATTGCAAAATTAAAGTATGCTAGCACATTAAGGTGTCAAACACAAGTGTTGGAAACATTAAAAGAGGGCTTGGAGCTTCTACATCCATGGAAAAAAGTTTTGTACTTCCACCAATCTTTTTAAGTAATTTCCGCAACTTACTTTAGATTATTCACACAAAAAATCATTCCTTAGAGATCCTTGGCATGTCTAGGACACTAACAATAGTATCAGAGCGAGATCTAAGGTTGATTTGGATTCTAGGGTTTGTAAACTTTAATTTGGGATTTTATGTTTGGAGCTTGATTTTGCCTAAATTAATGAGTTGGTTGTGTTTATATGATGTTGAATTGGATTTGTTCATCTTTGAAATGAAAGGATCTTCATAGATCTAACATTAGATCTTAGAAGTACGAATTGCAAAAGAAGCTTTTTTTCCACTCGCGCATGTCAGAGGGTACATATGTCGAGCACTAGGTGTCGCAGATGATTGCTGACATCAAACAACTAGGTTAGTTGGGTATTACCTACGAGGCCGAGACTTCCACAGATTTGATCTTACAGTCTCTACCCGAATGCTGGGGCGGGTTCGTCATGAACTTCAACATGATGAACCAAGAGAAAACTCTTGGAGAGTTAATGGCTATACTCAAGGAGGAAGAGCCAGAGTTTCTAAAAGGGCAAGAAGTGTAAGGCGTATTTTACTTCAACATCCCAGAAGGCCAAGGCTTGGCCGAAGGCTTCTGGGGGTGTGAAGCAAAAGGGCAAGGCTAAATCGTCACAGTCTTCTGTGAAGACAAAAGACATA
The DNA here is from genome assembly GCA_019454045.1 of Zanthoxylum bungeanum. NCBI lineage: Eukaryota > Viridiplantae > Streptophyta > Magnoliopsida > Sapindales > Rutaceae > Zanthoxylum > Zanthoxylum bungeanum. The sequence goes on along the minus strand of SKCR01033873.1, from coordinate 29,760 downwards.
TCCCAAGATGTCTGCCTAAACTGTGGCAAACAGGGTCACTAGAAGCGTGACTACCGTATGGACAAGGCAGAAATGAAGGAAGTGAAGGCGGGGCAAGGCTCCAAATTCAGGTATGTTTGTTATAAATATGTCCACTACCAGTTTTAAAATTGGATTTTGATACAAGATGTGGAACATACATATGTACTGATATGCAGGATCTGCTGATTAGCAAGATACTGGCTTCAGATGAGATCGACCTATAAGTCGGAAATATGACGAGAGTCGTTGTTTTGGCCGTAGAAACCTAAGTTTTGGAACTGCCCTTGTGGCATGTACTTAAATTAGGAGACTGTTATAATGTACTTAGTTTGACTAGAAATATTATCTCTATATCTAGTTTAATCTGTTGCGGGTATACCTTATGTTCCAGAACACTGGGTGTTTTGTTTATAAAGATGATATTGAGATATACACATTAGATGTGAATAACCGTCTTTATATTTTGAATATAAATGAATCTCAAACATATAACATGACAAACAAAAGGCTCAAACTGAGTAAATCAGATGAGACTTATTTGTGGCATTATTGTCTGGGACATATTAACAAGACTTTTATATCCACACTTTCGAAGAGTGGATACCAGGACGAATTTTATCCTAATTCAAATGATGTATGTGAATCTTGTTTATTAGGCAAAATACCTAAAACACCTTTAAATGGTAAAGGTGCAAGTGCCACCGATCTGTTAGCCCTCATTCATATTAACGTAAGTGGGCCCATGTCTAGCTAGGCTAGAGGTGGATATGAATACTTCGTAACCTTTATGGATATGACATCGCATTATGGTTATGTGTATCTTATGAAACACAAGTCGGAAACTTTGAGAAATTGAAAGAGTTTCGATACGAAGTAGAAAAAGAGACTGGTAAAAGTATTAAAACATTACGGTTGGACCATGGTGGATAATACTTAAACATATTAGTTTCAAAATTACTTGAAAGAGTATGGTATTCTTTCACAGTGGACTCCTCCCGAAACACCTCAGTTAGACGGTGTGACCGAACAGAGAAACCGAACTTAGTTGGACATGGTAAGGTTAATGATGAGTCACTCTGAGCTACAAATTTCCTTCTGAGGATACGCATTAAACAGTGCAATACTTTTTTGAATAAGGTTCCATGAAAATCTGTTAGACAGACTTCATATTAGATATGAACAGGAAAGAAACTATGTTTCCTATTCTTGAAGATTTGGGGATGCTAGGCACGTTAAACGTTTGGATGGTACCGAACTTGAACCCAAATCGGATAAGTGCCTATTTGTAATTGGTTATCCTAGGGAAACCAAAGTATAATACTTATACAACTCACAAGAGAATAATATAATTGTTGCTCTCCATGCAGTTTTCCTTGAAAATGAATTCTTAAATGCAGTGGTAAGTAGGAGGAAAGTAGAACTCGATGAAAATCGGTGTGATACTATTCCAGGCACCGATCCCTTACGGAACATGAACAGTTCACTAGGGATGAAACTGTACCATAATCTTCGAATACACAAGAACCGCGTATGTCGGAGAGAGTCAGAAAACAACCTGGGAGGTATGGGTTTCTGATCTCACCTCATGTAGATATTAATCTTATTGAGGAAGATGGACTAACTACGTATGAGGAAGTGATACAAGGTATCGACTCCTTTTATGGCAAAGTGCCATGAAGTCCGAAATGGATTCTATGTATACGAACCATGTTTGGATACTGGTTGATGCACCAGAAGGCATTAAACTTATTGGTTGTAAATGGTCTTCAAGGAAGACAGACATGGATTGCAACATACAAATGTACGCAGCTAGGCTTGTATAGAAAGGGTATCGTCAACGACATAATGTCGATTACGATGAAACTTTTTCACCTATTGCCATTATTGAATCCATTCGGATAATGCTTGCTATAGCTGCATATTTTGTTTATGAAATATGACAGCTGGACTCCAAAACCGCTTTCCTTAACGGAAACCTTTTGGAGGATGTTTGTATGCAACATCCTGACGGTTTTGTCATGCCAAAACATGCAAATAAGGCTTGCAAGTTAAATCGATCCATTTATGGATTGAAGCAAGCATTGAATTCTTGGAACCATCGTTTTGATGTGATCATAATGGTATATGATTTAATTCAAAACAAAGATGATTCTTGTGTATATAAGAGGGTTAGTGGGAGCACACTGACATTCATTGTCCTTATGTTGATGATGTATTGCTTCTCAGCAAGAACATTCCCATACTATAATCGGTGAAAGCTTGGTTTTCATAAAATTCTCCATGAAAAACCTGGGAGAAGCAGGCTTTATTATAGGAATAAAGATCTACTGGGATAGATCTAGAAATCTGCTGACACTCTCCTAGAGATCGTATGTTATGAAAATATGTTGGACAGTTATGACCCATAGCGTCACTATTTGTACAGATCATGGTGTTGTTGTACAAATTAACTATGTGACAAAGGAAATTGATCTCTTATCATTTCTGATTAGATCACCAAGATGTATAAATGATATGAGGTCCTTATGATTAGTACCTGGATTGAGATGATATGAGATAGTATCAATCCACGAAGGTTTAATCATTAAATATCCCTAGTGAGAGTATTATCGAGATTGGACATCGATAGTGCGTAAAAAACTAGTATTACACTTGTTCGCGTTGTGAGGGCATAACGACATAGTTCTCATATATTTGGGTATAGGATACTCATGCAAGTGTAGTAGGAGGTTTTGTTTTACCAATGGTATGGGAAACTGCTTCGCTCTGGATAAACCCCTTGGAATTCCATTGGTAGTATGACTATGTGTCTATGGAAGTCCGAAATCAGGGTAGGTGTATTTGGTCTAACCTGAGACTTGCACCGCTAATACTTGCGACAATCAATGTACTTTGGTTTAAGGTCGTCCAGGGCTTTAACAGGTTCTGTGTACGCCTCTGCTGGGTATATTGAGAATCGTAGTGTGTTGGATATGATGTCAAAACGGAAGTATCACTCCAGTCAAAGTGGAGATGATGGTCACGCAGGATACGAAACTGGTTCTCTTATGTGCTACAGTCATCGGGATAAAATGACTAGGTCATGTTTATCCGATTATAGAGACTAGTTACCAGAGATCTGATATATGCTTCGTACGGGGCAGACACAATTCCAGCCCCAGGCGTAGCATGTGACATCCGATACTGGATCGAAATATGCAATACTACGTATACTACGCCTGATATAGATCACATATTCCTGTAAGGATATTTCTGGAGAATTGGGTAGGCATGGCGCTTTGCTAGAAGCCAACCTTGTCTTGTAAATCGGTACAAACGTAGTACTAGGTACTTACGTGTTCGGATAGTCCGACGACCGGATTTATTACCAACAAATTCGGGGATCTCATGGGTCGTTCCCGAAGATTCACCGATGACGTATGACTCGCACTTTATTAATCGGGGATTAATTTGATGAGAGAGAAAATTATTCTGGATTAATTGCGGAGATATTTTATCTGGGATAAAATATCATTTAAAGTGAGAGAACGAATAATTTGCAATTAATGGATAAATTAATATATTCGATATATTAAATGAAATTGGATTTCGACGCGGAATTGAAATTAGATTTTAATTCGGGCGAACGAGTTAATTTATAATTAATTCGTTAGCGACGTGAATAGTAATTATGCTAGGCATGATTATTTAATTAAATTAGATTTAATTACGTCGCAACGGAAAATTTGTTAATTTGGAATTAGCGAACCCGAGCCCGGAATTATTTGCGAGCGCATTCGCATTTCGAATTCGAGTGCGGCACGCAAGTCACATCAAGCGTCAAATCGCTAGTCACATCAAGCGTCAAATCATTAGTCACTTTGAGTGATATGACAACTTGTCACTTGATTGATTGAGTGATGTGACTTGATGGAAGTGGTTGGAAAGCTTTTTGAAAGCTTGATTGACATATATTATTATTTTATATGTTTTGATTTTTGAAATCAATTAATTGATTTTTTTAAAATCAATTTATGTGTATTAGATACACAATTGTCAACAACCAACACACATCTCTCTCTCTCCACTTTCTTCTTCTCTCTCTCACGCCCACAAAGGGCAGTTTATTCTCTCTTCTGTTTCAGCTCACTGCCGAGCTTGGAGAGGAAGAAATAGCTGGTTTTTGTGGCAAAAATCACCAAGTGCTAGCACACCATTTGGAGATATACACAGGTGATAGGGAAACCAACTCGTGATCTTGGAATCACCACCCAAAAGCTTGGAGCTTGGACCGAAAATGGAGGAGCAAAACAGTGGATTGCCGTGAGCCTTGGAGCACTTCAAAAGGCATAAAAAGTTTTGTTCTTCGACGCATCGCTCAACCGATCATTGTGAGTATTCCGCGACTTCCTTTAATGTATTTGCACATGTGTTTTATGCTTGTTATTCGATCCTTGGGATCGTAGAACTCCAAAAATTGTATCAGAGCGATTAAAAGCATGAAACTTGAATTTAGGGTTAAAATTGGGTAAATTGTATTTGAGCATGATTTTATGAAATTAGATGATTGAGTATGCTTAAATGTAGTTTAATTGAAGATTGATTGGATCAATTTCAATAAAAATGGTTTGGAATAATTTTGCCCAATTTTAGGCTTGGCCGAGAATGGTACCCTATTTTGATGTCTTGGAAATTTTGATTTTTGATTCATTGGATGAGTTGGAATCAATTGGGAATGTTGATTTAATGTTGATTAAAGATTCAATTGGATTGGATTTGCAATTTGACATAAAAACCCTAAAAGCCGAGACATATATAGCATGTATTGGGTTTCATTTTTTATTAAATTGTGTTGGACACTATTTGATGTTAAAGAGCATGATTATTTGTGTAAATTGATGATTTGGAAATGTTGATTTATGTAATTAATTATGTTATGCACTTTGTTTAATTAAATTGTGAAATTGGATTTTTATGATTTAATTAAAAGGGCTTAAATTGGATTTGGGATTGTAATGTTGTAAATAGGCTAATTTGGCTTGGTTGTACCAAGTTAGGTTTAGTATAAATTGGTTGGATCCAATTGGGCCCAAAACCTTTTCCATAAAGCCCAAATGCGACTAATGGACCTTTAATTACTTAATTGGGCCTAATGGGCCTAAATTGATTTCTAGGCTTATGGGGTTACTCCTTGATTGGGCTTTGGTTATTGGGTTTGACCCAAGTTGATAAAAAGGCCACGCCTTAAAGAAATTAATTGAAATCCCATTGGACTTTAATTATATTAACGCTGGACGTTAATCGGGCTTTGAGACCCGTAACGATTAAATTTTGAATTTAAGTCGTAAAAGTTCGTTAATAAAGTGTAATATTTAATTTGGAATTAAATAGCAATTAGTATTAATACAAATTGAATTGGATTAATTATGTAGTTTAATTAATTCAAGAATTCGTACTTTGAGTACTTATTCGCAAATGACTTTGACTCGCACAAAATCAAATCGTTGTTTGAACATTGGATGGTCACTAATTATCAGATTAAGTAATTAGATTAGATTGATTGATAACATGCTTGTGTGAATACATGGTTGCGATGCATGAATAATGTATATCGGGTAGATATTAGAAGGGTGGGGCAATTTTAGAAATTTTTGTAATAAATTTGGAATTATTAATTGGACCTGCGTGTCCAACCTATTGCCTCCATACTCTTGTATTTCTCTTCTCACCTATTCCCCTCAATGTAAATGAGGTTTCTTTAGAAGTGTAGTGTAACGGGTAGAAGTAAATACTTGTGTTAGTGGGAGAGAGGAAAGAGAGAGATTTGATCTAGGATCAATATGTTGAGTATCCATCCGCATATCATTATTATTTATTTTACGCGGCTTATTATGTGTTTAGAATGCATGTTTAAGGGTGTATGATGATGAGACCTTAACAAAGATATTAAATTGGTAGCCAATTTGCACACGAAAAACCCTCACAAAATATTAAGCGTTTTTCCTTCCATTGAGTGATTCTTACTCAAGATCCAAGACTGGCATTGGTTTGTTGGCCAAAGTCAAGACCTTTGCCCGTTGAGGATGTGTTTGAATCACGAAGGCTTTGTTCCATATTGGTGTCTTGTCCAAGTTGTGGTTTGTTGGCCAAAGTCAAGACCACTTCTTATCCATCGACATTGATTACGAAGCTTTCCATGGTCAATGGGTTCCGCTTAACTGGGATCACTAAGTTTGTTGTGCCAAAGCCAATGCTTAGTTGATTCAGAGGAAAAAGGTTAGGCAATATATTAGATATATTGGCATATATAAGATATATGTTTTGGACTTGGACGTCCCCCTACTGGATCTAGGAATTGGATGAGATCCAATTGATCTTAGAGATCTACCTAGTTGATTATCATACAATTTGTTGGCCAAAGTCAAGATTGTGTGACATTTAACGGGATCCTAGCCCACTGGGAAACACGGTTTCCCGAGTACTCAACAGAGGGTTAGAGGCTCGCTGAAAAATAGTGGGAGGCAAGTATTAAATTTGCAATATTCGTTTAGTAACTTGCCATACACGCTCATTTCAAATATCACGTCAAATAAATTAAATGTTAGTTGGACTAATATTTAAATGGTTGTTTTAATAAACAGTTGGACTGTATTCAAATTATTCATTTATAGTTGATTATATAATTGGATTATAGTAATCAATATATTTGATTTAATTAATTATAGTTGATTTTATAGTTGGACTATAGTAATCATTATAATAAACAGTACCTCAAATTGTTGGATTAAATAGTTGGACTATTAGAATCAAGATAAATTGAAAGATTGGTGTTTAAAAAATAATCCTGGGAAAAAATGTTTTAAATGACATTAATTTTCAAATTGGGAATAAAGTTTCAGGATAGTCCTGGAAACTAATAAGTTACTTTATTTGATAAAATAACATATTAAGCCTAAGCCCGGAGTTAAGCAAATAGTGGAGCATGATCTTTGGAAGATTCATGTGATGATAACTTTAGTGCTTAATCCATTACGCTTGCCAATTAGACTCCTTAATTTCTTAATCAAAACTAAGGATTAGATCCTAAAGTATGATAATGAAATTGAAGGATCTTCAAAAATCTATATTTAGATTTTGAAGTACTAAATTGCAATAGTAACTCTTGGAGAGTTAATGGCTATACTCAAGGAGTCAAAGTCAAAGTTTGGCAATAAGGCAATGATGGCATACGTTTGGATGATACCAAACTAGAAACCAAATCGGATAGTGCCTAATTGTAGGTTATCCTAAGGAAACCAAAGTATAGTACTTATACAACTCACTTGAGAACAATGTAATTGTTGCTCACCATACGGTTTTCCTAAGAGAAATACCGATATGCAGTGGTAAGTGGGAGGATAGTAAAACTCGATGAAAATCAGAGTAATACTGTTCAAGGCATCGAGTCCTTAATGGAACAAAAACAGTTCATTAAGGATGAAACTGTACCAGTAATCTTCGAATACACAAGAACCGCGAAGGTCGGAGAGAGTCAGAAATCAACCTGGAAGGTATGGGTTTCTGATCTCACCTCATAAAGATGTCAATCTTATTGAGGAAGACAAACCGACTACGTATGAGGAAGTGATACAAGGTATCGACTCCCTATTATGGCAAAGTGCCATGAAGTCCGAAATGGATTCCATGTGAAACAACTATGTTTGGATACTAGTTGTTGTACCGTAAGGCATTGTGCCTATTGGTACTATATACGTCTTCAAGGAAGACACACATGGATGGCAACATACCAACGTACTAAGCTAGGCTTGTAGCGAAAAGGTATCGTTATCAGCATTGTGTCTATTATGACGAAACCTTTTACCTGTTGCCACGGTAAATCCATTTGGATAATGCTTGCTGATGCTGCATATTTCATTTATGAAATATGGCAGCATAACGTCAAGATCGTTTTCCTTAAACGGAAACCTTTTGGAGGATGTTTACAACATCCTGACGGTTTTTTCGTACCAAAACTAGCAAACAAGGTTTGCAGGTTATTCGATCCATTTATGGATTGAAGTAAGCATTATATTCTTGGAACAATCGTTTTGATGTAATCATGATGGTGTATGATTTAATTCAAAATGTAAATAATTCTTGTGTATATAAGAAGGTTAATGGGAGCACACTGACAGTGAATGTCCTAATAATGATGATATGTCATTTCTTGGAAATGATATTCCCATAAGACAATTTGTGAAAGCTTGGCTTTCATGAAAGATTCTCCGTAGAATTCTTGGGAGAGACAACCATTATTCTAGGAATAAAGATCTACTGGGATAGATCTAAAAGTTGTTGACACTCTCCGAGAACTCGTACACTGAAAAATATATGTGACCTGGTGTCTCATATGCTTTGAACGTATGGAGTTACGATCAGGCCAATCCAAGTGATAGTCATTGGATTGATGTTAAGAACATCCTTAAGTATCTTAAAAGAACTAAGGATGCTTTCTTAAATTATGGAGAAGGAGAACTTGAAGTGACTAGGATCACTGCTGCAAGTTTCCAAACCGATAATAAAGACTGTAAGTCGTAATAAAGGTACTATAAAGTTTGAATAACGGAATAGAGAGCTGGAAATCTTCCATGCAAGATACTGTTACCATATAAACAACAAAGCGGAACTTTGATGCGACTGTCGCAGCAATAGTAGCATCTTGGATCTAATAATTCTAATTAGATTAGATATAATTCTGTTAGCAGTTGAGCTAGGCTACAGGACAGGCTAAAGAATTAACGGTCTCATCAACGATCCAGATATATACTTTAAACTGTTTTCATCTGATTCGTCAGATCATACATCGTGGCGATGTGATGATCGAATAAATCGCATCAGATGATAACCTTTTAAATCCGCAGACGAAAGCTGTTTCTCAGCAGACGTTTGAGCTACCCGTACATAGTTCAGGTGTAAAGCACCTGAGTGACTAGCTATAGGCCAAGTGGGAGATTGTTGGACAATTATGACCCATAGCGTCACTATTTGTACAGATCATGGTGTTGTTGTACAAATTAACTTTGTGACAAAGTAAATTGCTATTTTATCATTTGTGATTAGATCACCAAGATGTATAATGATAGAAGGTCCATATGATTAGTACCAGATTGAGATGATATGAGACAGTATCAATCCATGAAGGTTTAATCATTAAATATCCCTAGTCGTATTATTATCGAGATTGGACATCGATAATGCAGAATAGACTAGTATTACACTTGTGCGTGTTATGGGAGCATAACGACATAGTTCTCATATATTTGGGTATTAGATACTCATGAAAGTGTAATAGGTGGTTGTGTTTTTACCGATGGTACGGAAAACAGCTCCGCTATGGATAGACCCCTTCGGAGTTCCATTGGTAGTATAACTATGTGTCTATGGAAGTCCGAATTCAGGGTAGGTGTAATTTGGTCTTAACCTGAGACTTGCACCGCTAATACTTTTGCGACAATCAATATACTTTGGTTTTGGTCATCCAGGGCTTTAACCGGTTCTGTGTACGCCTCTTCTGGGTATATTGAGAATCGTAGTGTATTGGGTGTGATGTCAAGATGGAAGTATCACTTCAGTATAGTGGAGATGATGATCACATAGGATACATAACGTGTTCTCTTATATGCTTGCAGCTATCGGGATATTATGACTAGGTCATTATCCGATTATAGAGACTAGTTACTAGAGATCCGATATGTGCTTCATACGGGGCAGGCACATTTCCAGTCCCAGGCCTTGCACGTGACCATCCGATACTGGATCGATATACACGGTACTACGTATACTACGCCTGATATAGATCGCTTATTCCTGTAAGCATGTTTCTGAAGAATTGGGTAGGCATGGCGCTTTGCTAGAAGCCAACATTGTCTTGTAAATCGGTAAAAACGTAGTACTAGGTACATACGTTTTCGGATAGTCCGATAACCGTATTTACTGCCAATATATCCGGGGATCTCATGGGTCGCTTCCCAAAGATTCACCGATGATGTATGACTCACACTTTATTAATCCGGGATTAATTAGATGAGAGTGAAAATTAATCTGGGATTAATTACGGAGATATTTTCTGGGATAAAATATTATTTAAGAGAGAAAACGATTAATTTGGAAATAATCGATAAATTAATATATTCGATATATTAAACGAAATGGATTTCGACGCGGAATTGAAATTAGATTTTAATTCCGGGCGAATGAATTAATTTAGAATTAATTCGTTAGCGACATGAATAGTAATTATGCTAGGCATGATTATTTAATTAAATTAGATTTAATTACGACGCAACGGAAATTCGTTAATTCAGAATTAGCGAACCCGAGCCCGAAAGTGTTTGCGGGCCCACTCCCATTTTGAATCTAGTGGGGCCCACCAGTCGCATCACGCGTCAAATCACATCGCACATCATTCAAGTGATTGATGTCTTGTCACTTTGAGTGATTGACAACCAGTCACTATTCATGAGTGATGTGACTTGATGGAAGTGATTGGAAAGCATCATTGCTTTTTTGGCTCCAAAATTTTGGTTAACCTTTTTGAAAGGTAAATACCAAATTTTTGGTATATGTTTAATTAAGGTTTTGAAACCAAATAACAACACAACTCTCTCTCTCTCTCTTTTTCTCCCTTAGCATTCGGCCATGGAGGCCATTTTTCTCTCTCTCCTTTTGGCTTTTGAAGCCATTTTTCTTCTGAATCTTGCTTGGCCGAGACTAGAAGAAGAACATGATGATTTGTTGCAAAATCAAGAGCTAGCACACATTAGAGGCATACAGGTGATAGGGAAACCTAGTCATGAGAATGGAATTCATCAACAAAGCTTGGAGCTTGAAGTTCATCCATGGAGTCAAATTTGTTGCTTGGCCTAGAGCTTCACAAGGAGGAGCAAAAGTTTTGTTCTTCGATGCATCCAATCCGATCAATGTAAGTATGATTCTGCCAATCTCCTTTGTGTATTCACATTTGTTTCATTTCATTTCTTATAAATGATCCTTGGGACTTAATAGAAACCCAACATGGCTATAGGCCAAGTGGGGATTGTGGACAGTTATGACCCTAGCGTCACTATTTGTACGATCATGGTGTTGTTGTAAAATAAACTATGTGACAAAGGAAATTGCTCTCTTATCATTTATGATTAGATCACCAAGATGTTGGATAATATGACCCATAGCGTCACTATTTGCACAGATCATTGTGTTGTTGTAGCAAATTAACTATGTAATAAGGAAATTGCACTCTCATCATTTGTGATTAGATCACCATAGATATATAAATGAAGAGAGGTCCCTATGATTAGTTCCTGGATTGAGATGATATGAGACAGTATCAGTCCACGAAGGATTAATCATTAAATATCCCTAGCCGTAGTATTATCGAGACTGGACATCGATAATGCGGAATAGGCTAGTATTGCACTTGTGCGCGTTGTGAGGGCACAACGGCATAGTTCTCATATATATAAGTATTGGATACTTGTGCAAGTGCGATAGGAGGTCGTGTTTCACCGATGGTACGGGAAACAGCTTCGCTCTGGATAGACCCTTCGGAATCCCATTGGTATTATGACTAGGTGTCTATGGGAGGCCGAAATCAAGGTAGGTGTGTATAGTCTTAACCTGAGACTTACATCGCTAATACTTACGACAATCGGTAAACTTTGGTTTTGGTGGTGGGGGATCTTAACTGGTTCTGTGTACACCACTTCTGGGTTTATCAGAGAATCGTAGTGTATTGGATGTGATGTCAAGACGGAAGTGTCACTCCAGTCATAATGGAGATGATGTCACGCAGGATACGGTATTAGTGCTCTTCAGTGATGCGCATCCAATCGTGATATTATGACCAGGTCATGAATATCCGATTATAGAGACTAGTTACCAGACATCCGATATGTGTTTCGGACGGGGCAGACACTTATCCAGCCCCAGCCCTAGCACGTGATTATCCGATACTGGGCCGATACGCACAATACATTAGTATACTACGCTTGATTAGATCTTAAATATTCTTAAAATGATATGTCCGGAGAATTGGGATGACTTGGTGCTTTGCTAGGAGTTGACCTTGTCTCGTAAATCGGTAGAACGTAGTACTTGGTACGTACGTGATTCGGATACTCCGACGACCGTATTTACTGCCAGATTATCCGGGGATCTCATGGTCGCTTCGCTTCCCGATAATCCACCGATGACGCACAACTCGCACTCTTGAATAATCTGGGATTATACAGAAGAGAGAGAAAATTAATCTAGGATTAATTACGGAGATATTTTATTTAGGATGAAATGTCGTCTAAAGAGAGATAACGATTAATTTGGAATTAATCGGTAAAATTATTATATTCGATATAATAATCGAAATTAGATTTCGACGCGGAATTAAAATTAGATTTTAATTCGGGCAAACGAGTTAATTTAGAATTAATTCGTTAGCGACGTAAATAATAATTTCGCTAGCCGCAATTATTCGATTGAATTAACGTCGCGACGTAAGCTCGGTATTTCGGAAATATCGAACCCGAACGCGTGAGTGCACGTGGGCCCACTTTCATTTGGAAACGTGTGGGGCCCACATGACACATGTCATTTTATGCATTATTTTATTCCTAATGCATTGCATGGTGATAGTGTGCAATACACTCAATGGTCTTGCATGGAGTTTGAGTGTTTGACACTCTAAACCATTGCATGATTTGTGTCATAAATTTATTATCAATTTAATAAATATTATGGCATAATATAAATTGATTTTGGTAAATCATTTTCAACTTAACACAACTTCAATCTCTCTCAAACTCTCCTCTCCTCACGCCAAAAACAGAAGGTTTGCTCACTGGTTTTGATCCAGTTCAGGCGTGACTTTAGGGAAGCAAGGGTTGGGTTTTCATGGTGAAAACCGCAAGTGCTAGCACACTACGAGTCTTGCGAAGGTGGTAGGGAGGTTCCCCCATGAGACGGGATCCATCCGACGAAGCTAGGAGCTCCGTTTCTTCACTCAAATTTCTGTTTTGCAAGGACAGTGGACTGTTGCAGTTTGGCGTGAAGGGCAGTGCATTTTTGGACTTCATTCGTCTCCAAATCGACTCAACCGATCAATGTGAGTATTCCGCTACCTCCGTTGATGTGTTCACGCATGTTTTCATGTCTTGATTTGATCTTGGGACCTTAGAATAAACCACAAAATGGCATCAAGAGCTAATGTTGCAAGCATGAAATTTTAGGGATTTAAATTTGGGTAAATGTGATTTGAGCATGATTTGAATAAATTGTTTGTTTGAGTATGTTTATAACATGTTTAAATTCATTTTGGTTGGACTAATTTGATGACGAAAATTGATTGGAATAATTTTCCCCATTTATTCACCTTGGCCGAATGTATATGCATTTTTTGGGATCTTGGATTTTTTGATTTTTTAATTCATTTGATGAGTTAGAATCGATTAGGTGACGTTAATTTGAATCGAATTGGATTGGATTTCGAATGGACAAAAATCCCCAAAATCTTACCTTGGCCGAATTGGTGTAATGCCCTAATGTCTTGGTGTTTTTGATTTTGTGACATTGGATGTGTATAAATCAAATCGGATGGTGATTTGATGTCGATTGTAGGTTCGATTGGATCGAAACCAAATCGGACACAAAATCCCTCCTTGGCCGAGAGCATGAAAGCATGTAATGGGTTTGATTTTTCATTATGTGTGTTTGACATGTAATAATGAATTAAGTATGATTAATTGGACTAATTTAGTGTTTTGGAAATGTTGATTTAGTTGATTAATCATATAATGCACTTTGGTAATTAAATTGTGAAAATTGGATTTTTTGGATTTAATTAATTGGGCCTAATTTTGGAAATTAGAATTTAAAGTTGTATTGGGCCTATTGGGCTTGATTTATCAAGTTTGGTTTAGGCCAAAATGGATTGGATCCAATTGGGCCCAAAACCTTAACCATAAAGCCCAATTGCGACTAATGAACCTTTAATGTTCAATTGGGCCTAATGGGCCAAGATTGATTTATGGCTTATGGGGTAAATCCCGGATTGGACTTTGGTTATCGGTTTGACCCGAGTTGACCAAAAGTCCACGCCTTAAGAAATCAATCAAAAGCCCATTGGACTTTAATTGAATTGACGTTGGACGTTAATCGGTCTTTGAGACGCGTTACGATTAGATTTGGAATTTAAATCGTAAAAGTTTATTAAATAAAAGTGTAATATTTATTTTGAATTGAATAGTGAATTAGTATTAAATACATGTTAAATTAGATTTAATGATGTAGTTTAATTTAATTCATGAATTCGTACTTTGAGTACTTATTCGCAAAAACGAGTTTGACTCGAACAAAATCAAATCGTTGTTTGAACATTGGATGATCACTTAATTATCAGATTAATTAATTTGATTAGATTGATTGATAGCATGCTTATGTGTGTGAATACGTGGTTGTGTTGAATGAATAATGTATATCGGATGGATATTAGTCGGGTGGGCAATTTTAGAAATTGTTGTAATAAATTCGATTTATTAAATTGGACCTGCGTGTCCAGCCTTATCACCTTCTTTCTCTTTGTATTCTCTTCTCACCTATTCCCCTCTATGTATATGAGGTTTCTTTAGAAGTGTAGTGTAACGGGTAGAAGTAGTACAAGTGCTAGCTTGAGTGAGAAAGGGAGAGATTTGATCTAGGATCAATGTGTAAAGTATCCATCCGCATATCATTATTATTTTATTTCATACTCGCTTTATTATGTATTTAGAATGCATGTTTAAGGGTGTATGATGATGAGACCTTAACAAAGATAATTAAATTGGTAGCCAATTTGCACGCGAAAATCCCTCAATCTATATTAAGCAAATATCCTTCCATTGAATGATTCTTGTTCAAGATCCGAAGTTGGCATTGGTTTGTTTTTGACCAAAGTCAAGACCTTTGTCAATCAAGGATGTACTTGAATCATGAGAGTTTTGTTGCATATCGGTGTCTTGTCCAAATCGTGATTTTTATTGGCCAAAGTCAAGATCACTTTTTGTCCAATGACATTGATTACGAAACTTTCCTCGTCAATGGGTCCCGCTTAACTGGAAATTAGGTTGTTTTTGGCCAAAGCCAAGGCCTAGATGATTCGGAGGATATGGTTAGGAAAATGTATTGGATACATTGACATTATACATATGTTTCGGACTTGGATGTCCACCTAACCGGATCTAGGAATTGGATGAGATCCAATTGATCTGTGAGATCTACCTAGTTAAATAGCATACAGCTTTTTATTGGCCAAAGTCAGGGTTGTGTGTTATTTAATAGGATCCTAGCCCACTAGGAAACACGGTTTCCCGAGTACTCCACAGAGGGTTAGAGACTCGACGAAAAATAGTGGGAGGCAAGTATTGAATTTGCAACATTCGTTCGAATACTCGCTAAACACGCTCATTTATTTTTACTCGTCATATTAATCAAAAGTATTAGTTGGACTAATATTTTATGTTGTTTTAAAATATATATATATGGTATATATATATATATCTATATATATATATATATTGATTTTATATTATATAGTTGGACTATATACAACTCATTAAATATATAGTTGATTTTATAATTGGATTATAGTAATCAATATAATTGATTAAAATGATAGTTGATTTTATAATTGGATTATTGTAATCAATATAAATTATAGTTGATTAAATAATTGGATTATTGTAATCAATTATAATAACTATTACTTATTAAATTGATTAAATAGTTGAAAAGGTTGAATATTTAAAATATATAATCCTTGGATTAAATGTTTTAAATGATTTAATTTTCAATTGGGAATTAATAATAGGTTAATTTATTTGATAAAATAACTTATTATGACTAAGCCCATAATTAAGCAAATAGTAGAGCATAAAGTCTTTGGAAGATTTATGTGATGATGACTTTAGTGCTTAATTAATATACTTACAATAAATCTATCTTTAGATTTAAAAGTATTAAAATTGCAATTAATAATTCTTGGAGAATTAATTGACTATTCTAGTGGAGAAAAGTCAAAGTTTGCAATTGGGCATGTAGCACAAGGTGCACATCATTTCGATATTCTAAAACCCAAGGCTTGGCCAAAGGTTTGTGAAATATTGAAAAGTAATTGACATATCCCAAAGTGACTACCATTTGGATATGGAAGACACGAAGGAATTAAAGATAGGGCGAGGCTCTAACTTTAAAAATATTTGTCAAAGTTATGTTTACTACTAGTATTAAAATTGGATTTTAAATACTTAGTGTGGTACATAATACATATATGTATTGACGTTCAGAATCCGCTGTGAGCTGGATACTGGCTTCAAGCCGAGATTTCTCTGCGAATTGGAAACGGGACGAAAGTCGCTGTTTCGACCGTAGATACCTAAATTTAGGAACTACCCTTGGGTATGTACTTAAATTAGGAAATGTTATAATGTAACTAGTTAGACTAGAGACATTATCTCTATATCAGTGTTTAATCCGATGCGGATAAAACCTTTATATTCTAAAACACTAAAGTGTTTCATTATATAAAGATGATACTGAGATAAATACATTAGATGTAAATAACATAATTTTATTTTTGAATATAAATAAAATCTCAAACATATAAATGACAAATAAATAGCTCAATTGATTTGATCAATAGAGACTTATTTGTGGCATTGTTGTCTAGGACACAATTAAACAAGACTCGTATATCCACACTTTTGAAGAGTGGATACTAGGACTGATTTGACTATTCAAATAAGGTCTACGAATCTAGTTTATTAGGTAAAATACCTAAAATACTATTTACTTGGTAATAGTAAAAGGGCCACGATCTGTTAGCCCTATTCATGGTGAAGTAAGTGGGCCCATATCTAGCTAGGCTAGATGTGAACATGAATATTTCGTGACCTTAACGGATGTGGCATCACGTTATGGTTATGTGTTTCTTTTGAAGAACACAAATCGGAAACTTTGAGTTTCGACACGAAGTATACAAACAGATCGGCTATAGTATTATTCCGCCACGGTAAGACCGTATTGGAAAATACTTAAGCAGTAAGTTTCATACGTACATGAAAGAGTACGGTATTCTTTCATATGAGGACTCCTCCCGAGACACGTCAGTTGACGGTGTGTCCGAACTAAAAACCAATTTTGTTGGACATGATAAGGTTTATCACGAGTCGCTCTGAGCTACTGTTTCCTTCAACAGGATATGTATTAACAGTGCAAAACTTATTTAGAATAAGGTTCCATATAAATCTGTTTGACAGATATCATATAGGATATGAACAGGAAAGAAACGAGGTTTCTCATTCCTGATAATTTGGGTATGCCAGGCATAAAGTTTGGATGATACCAAACTAAGAACCCAAATTGGATTAGTGCCAATATAGGTTATCCTAAGGGAAACCTTAAGTATAGTACTTATAAATCCCACATGAGAACAATGTGATTGTTGCTCACCATGCGGTTTTCCTGAGAGGAATACCGATATGCAGTGGTCAGTGGGAGGATAGTGATACTCGATGAAAATCGGAGTAATACTATTCAAAGCACGAAGTCCTTAATGGAACACAAACAGTTCATCTATGATGAATCTATACCATTAATCTTCAAATACACAAGAAATCGTAGATCGGATAGAGTCAGAAAACAACCTAGGGTATGGGTTTCTGATCTAACCTCATTAAGATGTCAATCTTATGAAGGTATATCCACCGACTACGTTATGAGGAAGTGATACGAGGTATCGACTCCCTGTTATGGCAAAGTGCCATGAGTCCGAAATGGATTCCATGTATAACAACTATTTTTGGATACTAGTTGTTGTACCAAAGGCGTTGTGCCTATGGTACTATAACGTCTTCAAGGAAGACATACATGGATGGCAACATACCAACGTACAAAGCTAAGCTTTTGACGGAAAGGTATCGTTATCAACATTGTGTTAATAACGGTTCAACCTTTTACCTGTTGCCATGGTAAGTCCATTTTGAAGATGCTTGTTGATAACTGTATATTTCATTTATGAAATATGTCAGTTACAAATCAAAATCGCTTTCCTGAAAAGGAAACCTTTTGGAGGATGTTTACAACATCCTGACGATTTTATAACCGACAAACAAGGTTTGCGGGTTATTCGATCCATGTTTGGATCAATGCAAGCATAAGGTTCTTGGAACTGACGTTTTGAAATAATCATAATGGTTTATGATTTAACTCAAAACGAAATAATTCTTGTGTATATAAGGAGGTTAGTGGGAGAGGGCACTGACAATGAAATTCCCATAAAACATTGGTGAAAGCTTGGCTTTCATGGATATTCTTTCAATAGAAATTCTCCGTAGAATTCTGGGAGTAACAACCTTTATTCAAGGAATAAAGATCTACTGGGCTAGATTTGAGTTGGTAACACTCTCTGAGAAATTGTACATTTAAAATGTACTTGTATTGGTGTCTCATACGCTTCGAGCATATGGAGTCACAATCGGGTCAATCCAAGGGATAGTCACTGGATTGAAGATTAAGAACATCTGTTAGTATCTGAGAGAACTAAAGATGCTGTCTTAATCTATGGAGATGGAGAACTTGAAGTGACTGGGATCACTACTGCAAGTTTCCAAACAATTAAATACTACTACGTACTAAAGTTTGAATAACGGGACAGTGAGCTGGAAATCTTCCTAGCAAGATAACTGTTGCCGAATAAACAACAAATGCGGATTATTGCTGCAGCAGCTGGGCAGCAATAGAAGCCATCTGGGTCGAAAATAAATCTAATAAGATTAGATAAAGTTCTGTTAGCAGCTGAGCTAGGCGTCAGCATAGGCTAAGGAATTAAAGGTCTCATCGACGATCCAGATATATACTTCTATATCATCTGATTCGTTCGGATCATACATCGTGGCGATGTGATGATCGTGTAAATCGCGTCAGACGATAATTAAGCAAATCCGCTGACGAAAACCTTTCCTCAGCAATTTGAGCGAATTGTACATAGTTCGGGTGTTAGACACTCGAGTGACTGGCTATGTGCCAAGTGGGAGATTGTTGGATAATATGACCCATAGCGTCACTATTTGCACAGATCATTGTGTTGTTGTAGCAAATTAACTATGTAATAAGGAAATTGCACTCTCATCATTTGTGATTAGATCACCATAGATATATAAATGAAGAGAGGTCCCTATGATTAGTTCCTGGATTGAGATGATATGAGACAGTATCAGTCCACGAAGGATTAATCATTAAATATCCCTAGCCGTAGTATTATCGAGACTGGACATCGATAATGCGGAATAGGCTAGTATTGCACTTGTGCGCGTTGTGAGGGCACAACGGCATAGTTCTCATATATAAGTATTGGATACTTGTGCAAGTGCGATAGGAGGTCGTGTTTCACACCGATGGTACGGGAAACAGCTTCGCTCTGGATAGACCCTTCGGAATCCCATTGGTATTATGACTAGGTGTCTATGGGAGGCCGAAATCAAGGTAGGTGTGTATAGTCTTAACCTGAGACTTACATCGCTAATACTTACGACAATCGGTAAACTTTGGTTTTGGTGGTGGGGGATCTTAACTGGTTCTGTGTACACCACTTCTTCTGGGTTTATCAGAGAATCGTAGTGTATTGGATGTGATGTCAAGACG
Organism: Zanthoxylum bungeanum; assembly: GCA_019454045.1. Classification (NCBI taxonomy): domain Eukaryota; kingdom Viridiplantae; phylum Streptophyta; class Magnoliopsida; order Sapindales; family Rutaceae; genus Zanthoxylum; species Zanthoxylum bungeanum. The sequence continues at coordinate 10,056 of SKCR01033873.1, read as the reverse complement.
GAAGTGTCACTCCAGTCATAATGGAGATGATGTCACGCAGGATACGGTATTAGTGCTCTTCAGTGATGCGCATCCAATCGTGATATTATGACCAGGTCATGAATATCCGATTATAGAGACTAGTTACCAGACATCCGATATGTGTTTCGGACGGGGCAGACACTTATCCAGCCCCAGCCCTAGCACGTGATTATCCGATACTGGGCCGATACGCACAATACATTAGTATACTACGCTTGATACAGATCTTAAATATTCTTAAAGGATATGTCCGGAGAATTGGGATGACTTGGTGCTTTGCTAGGAGTTGACCTTGTCTCGTAAATCGGTAGAACGTAGTACTTGGTACGTACGTGATTCGGATACTCCGACGACCGTATTTACTGCTGCAGATTATCCGGGGATCTCATGGGTCGCTTCTCGATAATCCACCGATGACGCACAACTCGCACTCTTGAATAATCTGGGATTATACAGAAGAGAGAAAATTAATCTAGGATTAATTACGGAGATATTTTATTTAGGATGAAATATCGTCTAAAGAGAGATAACGATTAATTTGGAATTAATCGTAAAATTATTATATTCGATATAATAACGAAATTAGATTTCGACGCGGAATTAAAATTAGATTTTAATTCGGGCAAACGAGTTAATTTAGAATTAATTCGTTAGCGACGTAAATAATAATTTCGCTAGCCGCAATTATTCGATTGAATTAACGTCGCGACGTAAGCTCGGTATTTCGGAAATATCGAACCCGAACGCGTGAGTGCACGTGGGCCCACTTTCATTTGGAAACGTGTGGGGCCCACATGACACATGTCATTTTATGCATTATTTTATCCTAATGCATTGCATGGTGATAGTGGCAATACACTCAATGGTCTTGCATGGAGTTTGAGTGTTTGACACTCTAAACCATTGCATGATTTGTGTCATAATTTATTATCAATTTATAAATAATGGCATAAATATAAATTGATTTTGGTAAATCATTTTCAACTTAACACAACTCAATCTCTCTCAACTCTCTCCTCTCCTCACGCCAAAATAGAAGGTTTGCTCACTGGTTTTGAACCAGTTCAGGCGTGACTTTAGGGAAGCAAGGGTTGGGTTTTCATGGTGAAAACCGCAAGTGCTAGCACACACTACAGTCTTGCGAAGGTGGTAGGGAGGTTCCCCCATGAGCGGGTATCCATCCGACGAAGCTAGGAGCTCCGTTTCTTCACTCAAATTTCTGTTTTGCGGGACAGTGGACTGTTGCAGTTTGGCGTGAAGGGCAGTGCGTTTTTGGACTTCATTCGTCTCCAAATGTGAGTATTCCGCTACCTCCGTTGATGTGTTCACGCATGTTTTCATGTCTTGATTTGATTGGGACCTTAGTATAAACCACCAAAAGATTATAAATGATAGAAGGTCCTTATGATTAGTACCTGGATTGAGATGATATGAGACAGTATCAATCTACGAAGGTTTAATCATTAAATATCCCTAGTCAGAGTATTATCGAGATTGGACATCGATAATGAGTAAAAAATTAGTATTACACTTGTGCGCGTTGTGAGGGCATAACGACATAGTTCTCATATATTTAGGTATAGGATACTCATGAAAGTGTAGTAGGAGGTTGTGTTTTACCGATGGTACGGGAAACAGCTTCGCTCTGGATAGACCCCTCAGAATTCCATTGGTAGTATGACTATGTGTCTATGGAAGTCCGAAATCAGGGTAGGTGTATTTGGTTTTAACCTGAGACTTGCACCGCTAATACTTGCGAGAATCAATGTACTTTAGTTTTAGGTCGTCCAGGGCTTTAAAAGGTTCTGTGTACGCCTCTGCTGGGTATATTGAGAATTGTAGTGTGTTGGGTGTGATGTCAAGATAGAAGTATCACTCCAATCATAGTGGAGATGATGGTCACGTAGGATACATAACTTGTTCTCTTATGTATTGCAGTCATCTGGATAAAATGACTAGGTCATGTTTATCCGATTATAGAGACTAGTTACCAGAGATCCGATATGTGCTTCGTACGGGGCAGACACAATTCCAGCCTCAGGCCTAGCACGTGACATCCGATACTGGATCGAAATACGCAATACTACGTATACTACGCCTAATATAGATCACATATTCCTGTAAGGATATTTCTGGAGAATTGGGTAGGCATGGCGCTTTGCTAGAAGCCAACCTTGTCTTGTAAATCGGTACAAACATAGTACTAGGTACTTACGTGTTCGGATAGTCCGACGACCGGATTTACTGCCAACATATCGATTTCATGGGTCAATTCTCGAAGATTCACCGATGACATATAACTCACACTTTATTAATCTCGGATTAATTTGATGAGAGAGAAAATTAATCTGGGATTAATTGCGGAGATATTTTATCTGGGATAAAATATCATTTAAAAAGAGAGAACAATTAATTTGGAATAATCGATAAAGTAATATATTCTATATATAAACGAAATTGGATTTCGATGCGGAATTGAAATTAGATTTTAATTCGGGCGAACAAGTTAATTTAGAATTAATTCGTTAGCGATGTGAATAGTAATTATGCTAGGCATGATTATTTAATTAAATTAGATTTAATTACGTCGCAACGGAAAATTCATTAATTTGGATTAGCGAACCCGAGCTCGGGAGTGTTTGCGAGCGCATTCGCATTTCGAATTTGAGTGCGGCACGCAAGTCACATCAAGCGTCAAATCGCTAGTCACATCAAGCGTCAAATCATTAGTCACTTTGAGTGATGTGATAACTTGTCACTTGATTGATTGAGTGATGTGACTTGAGGGAAGTGGTTCGAAAGCTTTTTGAAAGCTTGATTGACATATATTATTATTTTATATGTTTGGTATATGTTTTGATTTTTGAAATCAATTAATTGATTTTTTTTAAAATCAATTTATATGTATTAGATACACAATTGTCAACAACCAACACCACCTCTCTCTCTCCACTTTGTTCTTATCTCTCTCACGCCCACAAAGGCCAGTTTTTTCTCTCTTCTGTTTCAGCTCACTGCCGAGCTTGGAGAGGAAGAAATATGTCATTTTTGTGGCAAAAATCACCAAGTGCTAGCACACCATTTGGAGATATACACATGTGATAGGGAAACCAACTCGTGAGCTTGGAATCACCACCCAAAAGCTTGGAGCTTGGACCGAAAATGGAGGAGCAAAACAGTGGATTGTCGTGAGCCTTGGAGCACTTCAAAGGGCATAAAAAGTTTTGTTATTCGAGGCATCGCTCAACTGATCATTGTGAGTATTCCGCAACTTCCTTTGATGTATTCGCATATGTGTTTTATCCTTGTTATTCGATCCTTGGGACCGCAGAACTCCAACAAAATATACGCGACCTGATGTCTCATATGCTTTGAGCATATGTAGACGCAATCAGGCCAATCCAGGTGATGGTCACTGGATTGAAGTAAAGAACATCCTTGAGTATCTTGGATGAACTAAGGATGCTTTCTGAGAATATGGGAAAGAATAACTTGAGGTGACTGGGTTCACCGCTGCAAGTTTCCAAACCGATAAAGACGATTGTAAGTCGCAATAAGGGTGCATATTTAGTTTGAATAACGGAAGAGTGAGATGGAAATCTTCCAAGCAAGATACTGTTGCCGATTAAACAATAAAAGCAGAATATTATTACAGTTGAGGCAGCAAAAGAAGCATTTTGGATATATAAATTCCTAATTGGATTAGGAGTAGTTCTGTTAGCAGTTGAGCTGGGCTACAACACAGGCTAAAGAACCGCGTCTCATCAAAGATCGAAGTATGTACTTCAATTATTTCATCTGATTCGTTAGATCATACATCGTGTCGATGTGATGATCGAATAAATCGCATCAGATGATAACCTTGCAAATCCGCTGACGAAAGCTATTTCTCAGCAGAAGTTTGAGCAACCCGTACATAGTTCAGGTGTTGGACACTTGAGTGATTGGCTATAGGCCAAGTGGGAGATTTTTGGATAATTATGACCTATATCATCACTATTTTGTAAAGAACATGGTGTTCTTGTACAAAATTAACTATGTGACAAAGGAAATTTCTCTTTTATCAATTTTGTAATTGGATTACCTAGATATATAAATGATAAAAGTCCATATGATTAGTACCATATTAATAAGATATGAGACAATATTAATCCACGTAAGATTTAATCATTAAATATCCCTAGTCGTAATATTATCGAGATTGGACATCGATAATGCGTAAAAGACTAGTATTACACTTGTGCGCGTTGTGGGAGCATAACGACATAGTTCTCATATATTAGGGTATAGGATATTCATGCAAGTGTAATTGAAGGTTGTGTTTACCGATGGTACGGAAACAGCTTCCCTCTGGATAGACCCCTCAGAATTCCATTGGTAGTATGACTATGTGTCTATGGAAGTCCGAATCAGGGTAGGTGTATTTGGTCTTAACTTGAGACTTGCACTGCTAATACTTGCGACAATCAATATACTTTGGTTTTGGTCATCCAAGGCTTTAACAGGTTCTGTGTACGCCTCTTCTGGGTATATTGAGAATCGTAGTGTTTTGGGTGTGATGTCAAGACAGATGTATCACTCCAGTCATAGTGGAGATGATGATCACGTAGGATATGGAACTGGTTCTCTTATGTACTGCAGTCATCGGGTTAATATGACTAGGTCATGATTATCCGATAATAGAGACTAGTTACCAGAGATTCGATATGTGCTTCGTACGGGGCAGACACAATTCCAGCCCTAGGCCTTGCACGTGACATCCGATGCTGGATCGTAATACGCAATACTACGTATACTACGCTTGACATAAATCACATATTCCTATAAGAATATTTCTGGAGAATTGGGTAGGCACGGTGCTTTGCTAGAAGCCAACCATGTCTTGTAAATCGGCAAAAACGTAGTACTAGGTTCGTACGTGTTCGGATAGTCCGACGACCAGATTTACTACCAACATATATGGGAATCTCATGGGTCGCTTCCCGAAGATTCACCGATGATGTATGACTCGCACTTTATTAATCTAGGATTAATTATAAGAGAGAGAAAATTAATCTGGGATTAATTACGGAGATATTTTATCTGGGATAAAATATTATTTAAAGAGAGAGAACGATTAATTTGGAATTAATCGATAAATTAATATATTCGATATATTAAACGAAATTGGATTTCGACGCGGAATTGAAATTAGATTTTAATTCGGGTGAACGAGTTAATTTAGAATTAATTCGTTAGCGACGTGAATAGTAATTTTTCTAGGGACAATTATTTAATTAAATTTGATTTAATTACATCGTAACGGAAAAATCCTTAATTCAGAATTAGCGAACCCGAGCCCGGGAGTGTTTGTGGGCGCACTCGCATTGTGAATTTAATTGCAACCCATAAGTCACATCAAGCATCAAATCATTAGTCACTTTGATTGATGTGATGTCTAATCACTTTGAGTGATGTGACAACTAGTCATTTGTTATTGATGGAGGTAGTTGGAAGACTTAAAGTCTTGTACCAAAATTTTAAATTTTGGAAAAATGGTAATTGTTTTTGGTATTTGTTTTGGAAATAAATTAAACCAATTACATTACACATTTTTCTTCCTTCCCTTCTCTCTCTCCACACACGGTTTTGGAAACCCATTTTCCCTCCACTCCCTCTCGGCTTTGAAGCCATTTTCTTCTCCAAAATTCTGCCATTGCCGAATTTTTACAAGAGGGAATGGAAGATTTGTGGAAAATATATCCAATGCTAGCACATGAAGAGTCATCCAAGGTGATAGGGAAACAAACTTATGAGCATGGAATCACAACACAAAGCTTGGAGCTTGGAGATCCATCCATGGAGGTTGACCGAATTCACAAGGAGCACAAATGGAGCATTTGCCAAAAACTTGAAGGATTTTTTGTGTTCAACGCATCGCCAAATCCTATCAATGTAAGTATTATTCCGCCATGCTTATTTGTTGTATTCGCACATGTTTTATGCTTGAAATTGATCCCGGGACTATAGTAGAAACCAAACATTGGTATCTTGAGCCATCTTGAGCATGAAATTTGATTAGGGTAAAATTTGGGCAAAATTGATTTCAGAATGTTTGAGTGAAATGATTGTTTGGATATGCTTGAATGATGATAACATGGTGTTATGCATGATCAATTTGATTAAAATTGGATTGGATCAAATTTTTCCCAAATTTGTGGCTTGGCCGAAAGTTGGACTGCCCTATGTCATGGTGATTTTTGTGTTTTTGATTCATTGGATGAGTTGAAATCATTTGGGAAATGTTGATTTAGGATTTAATTGGATTAAAACCGAATCGGACAAAGAAATCCCCAAATTACCGTGAATGATGTAGCACATAAAATGATTGATTTTTTATTCAAATGTGTTGGACATGTTTTGATGATGATAAGCATAATTAATTGAGTAAATTAGTGTTTTGGAAATATTAATTTGAGTAATTAATTATGGTATACACTTTAGGTTAATTAAATTATGAAATTTGGAATTTTGGTAATTTAATTAATTAGGCCAAATTTGGAATTGGGCTTGTAAAGTTGTAATTGGGCTTAATGGGCTTGGTTGGTGATGAGTGGTAAATATATCACTTTTTCCCACTCATTTAGCCTAATGTTTTGTATTGTTTCTCGATTTTTATGAACGTTTTGATGTGTTTTGTTGTTATTTTGCAGATAAATAAAGTTTGGAAAGCATTGGAGGCAATTTGGGGCAAAAACGGACAAAAATGCGTCAACAGGGATATTTTGGTCTTTAGCGCGTCGCGACGCCCAGGATGCGCCGAATGTGCTAACATACGCCGTCTGCCACGTGTCAAAATCGGATAGGTTGGACTTGCTAACGTGCGTCGGATCTTGCTAACGTGCGCCGCCCTTGCTAACATGCGCCGCATGCCACGTGTCATCACCTCATTGGACCACCCAAACCGCGTGCCACGTGTCGCCTCTCTATTGGACCGAATAATCAACGAATCAGAGCATGCCACGTGTCTCCATTATATTAGACCGACTTTACACCCAATCACAAGATTACACGTGGCACGATTTCATTGGGCCGCATCGCCAACCAACCAGAGCATGACACATGTCACCAATTATTGTGCCGACAGCCGCGTGGTCAACGTACGCGTGGACTCTAGAAACTGTTGCTGGCGTCGCGACGCTAATGCATTTTCCGCGTCGCGACGCTGGACCAAAAATTGTCTATAAATTGAGCTCGAGATTTCAGTTTTAGTTACACCATTCTCTCTCATTTCTTTGATGTAAATATGGAGTTTCTCTCTCTCTAATTCTTTTAATTTAAGTTTTGTAATTAATTTTTTTCATTCTGTAATAGTAATTACTTTCTGTAATAGTAATAGTAATTTATCTTGTTTTTACTATTTCAGTTTTACTATTCAACCATGATGAGGTAACTTCTCCTTGCTAAGGTGAAAGGTAATTCTTTTACTGTTACTATTTAGATTAATCTCCCTTAAATATAATATATTTATTATTTAAAAATTTGACTTAATAAGGATACCGCCATATTGGTCGGTTGGCTATTAAATTTAAATTGGTTTAAACCTGACTAATCCAGGATACCGCCTATATGGCTGGTTGATAATTAAATTTCTTACCCCCTATATGGCAGGTTCATGGACAAATCATACCGCCTTTATGGCTGGTCGGACTTAATTTGAATTAATCAGGTTACCGCCTATATGGCTGGTTGGTAATATTATCACACAAGTTTATATATTATTTTATGGGAGATATTTAAAATGGTAAATAGTAAAAGTATTCCTTTTACCTTAGCATTTTATTTTATTGTTATTTACTTTTCAGTATTTACTTTACCGATTTACTATTTCTCATTTTTACTTTATGGCTTTTACTTTTAAGTTTTTACTAGCCCTAGCCATGTGTCATAACTAAGTTAGTTATCTAGGGTTGTGATGAATTTCAATATCACTGGTTTATAAGGGTTAGATTATAGTTTGGGTAATATAAAGATTTATTTATTGAGTCTTAATCTTAATGCTTTTTATTAACTGGCCATTAAAAAATGATTAGGTAAACTTAAAATGAACTAGACATAGGGATTTTAAGTTTAAGACCTTAGACTCAATAGCCCACGATCTTCATTGAGGATAGATAACCCTTAATAGATTTCCTTACAGGATAGACATATACCTGTCGGGCGGGGGTAGCCATAATTGGAAATTAAACTTAATGAATCCAAATAATTTGGTTGACATAGACATATGGTTCAATTGGGTTAAACTGGGTATTTGTGTCTAACCATCGACATAGGTATTCACATAATTTAGTGTTCAAGGTTAATAAATCAATATATTACCCAGCTATAGGATAACCACTCATCTTTAAATAATATTGAAAAGATTCACAACCCTAGATAGTTTTTAATATTGAATTTTTTAAAACTTACTTCGAATAATTTTATTTTTTACTGTCTTTTTAAATTTAGAATCGTCGCCATTTCAAATCAATCAAACAACCTGTTAGATACTAGTAATCATTTGACCTCATAAAATTAATAGTTTAGTTTTAAGTCCTCGTGGGATCGATACTTTTTATACTACTTGAACGATACGTACGCTTGCGTTATACGTGTGTGTTTACACGGTCAAGTTTTTGGCGCCGTTGCCGGGGACTTATTTATCTTTCACTATTAGTTTTAAGGTTAGATACCTTTACTTGTATCTAATTTTCTTCTTACTTATTGTTTTTATTTTCTTGTGTTTCAGGTTCTCAGAAACCTCATGAGACGAACCAGAAGCTTTGAACTTCGACCGCTGACCCGGAAATTGAAAGAAACCATCAGACAGTTGAGAAGGGAACGACGAGAAGGCCAAGAAGCTTTAGTCAACATGGAACCTGAACCTTTGAATGTTGTACCACCAATTTCCATTCGAGACAGAACCATTCCGGTGGTTGACAGACTCATTCTTGTATTGTACTTCCTCCCTTACCGCAAATGCGGGTGACATCAAAACATGCATTCAGATGATTCAGCAGTCAGTTCAGTTTGGAGGAAATGCAATTGAAGACCCTAATACCCACATCAGCAACTTCCTGGAAGTTTGCGGCACTTTCAATTACAACCGAGAGGCTGAAGAAGCAATGAGACTGCGTGTTTTCCCATACTCCTTGAAGGACAAAGCTAAAGCTTGGCTACATTCACTACCAGCAGGTTCCATCACAACTTGGAACGTTTTAGCCACACCAAATTCTTCAAAGTACTTGTCCACAACCAGAACTGGAAACTGAGAAATGACATCACATCCTTTGTACAACAAGACTCGAAAACTCTCTACGAGCTTGGGAAAGGTACAAAGAGTTGCTCCGGAAATGTCCTCATCATGAGATTCCAAAAGGCTTCAAGTCCAAACTTTCTATAATGGAGTTTCGGGAATTATGAGAACCACAATCGATGCGGCTGCTGGAGGAGCCTGATGGCAAAAGGAGAAGATCAATCCCGTGACCTATTGAAGAAATGGCCAACCACAATTCTTGTGGCCAACAGAAAGGAGCATGATCCAAAGGATTGCAGGGAATTTATGAAAGTGGAGTCAATACAGCAGTCAATACCAAGCTGGACCAGATATGCAAATTCATGGAAACTTTCCACTGGATCAACAAGTTTCACCATATGGACGAGCACCGGAACCAAACAAACTTGAAGAGGACGGTGAATTATGTCAATAATTTCAACAGACAGGGGAACAATCCATATTCCACCACAACCTACACCCAGGGGTGAGGAATCATCCTAATTTTTCATGGAGTAACAATTCAGGGCAAAAAGAACAATCCACCACCTGATTCCAACAGAACTATCCACCACCTGGATTTCAGCAACAAAACAAAAGCCAGGAGCAGACAAATGAATCAGGAATTATAGCAGAAGCGGCTGGCTCAGTTAAAAAGTACGATGCTATGATTCAGAGCCAATCAGCTTCTATTAAAGCACTAGAGAATCAAATCGGCAACTGGCCAATGCCCAGAGTTACAG